>BCLG01000363.1:163974-187185 GCA_001602295.1 Zoysia matrella | reverse complement strand
GCGTCGCCCTGCCCCGCCCCGCCCCGGCGTCCTCAGCCACCGGCCCGCTTCCCCCCGCGCCGGCGCGTCGTCCCACTCCCGCAGCTTCAGCGGACGCAGCTGCTCTGCGCACAATAGAGGTCTCACACCGCCGCCCGCGACAGCATTGGGACGAGAGCAAAGAAGAGAGAGACACAGAGGAACGCCACGCCACGCCACCGCCAGACTGTCTTGATGGCCGCTGAGGCGCCTGTGAGAGCCGCAGCGCCGTCCGTGCGCCTACTAGCCGCCGTCGTCTCCGCCTCATGCCTCCTCAGCAGTGTCTCTTCCTTGCGCCATCCACCCCGACTCCTGCTTCGCCTCGGGCGCGCCTTCACCTGCGCAAGCTGCGACTCTCGGCAGTCGCCGTGGCGGGCAACGGTGAGTGAGCCTCTACGGTGCGGCGTTCTAAAATTTGTGATGTTTTCATGGGCAACATCGTTCTGTTGCTCCAGCTAACAGTGGGCACGCCGTTCTATTGCTCCAGCTAGGAGTGGACGAACGCTAGAGGTACTGATGGTGTTTTAAAAAATACCAAAGATAATGATGAGACCCTTGTGTTTGTGGTTAGTAAAAGCTGTACCGGAATTCATTTTGTTGCTTTATTCCTTAACCATGCCTTGTGTTTGCTCACTTTTACTTTTGAAATGGAATATTATTCTGGGTGTCATAATGAATGTGATAAAAACAGGAATTGGTTGGAATTCATGGAAAAACACTGGTTTATTCTTACAAGAGCATTATTAGTGTTCATCAAAAGTGAACCTGTAAGATATATTTACCAGTTTTTTTAGTTGTTCCGTGATAAAGCACGTGCATTGAACTATAGTTATAATACTAAAAAATCTGCGCGGCAATTGTCGCACTTTTCATGTATGTTTTTGTTGTGCACCTTTAGTTGAAGCAGTATATTTTAAATTTATTACGTAACAAATAGAAATATAGTTGTGTTGACATGGATGATAAAATTCCATAAACTTATACTCCGGTCTCAAAAAAAAGTTGTCGATATAATCTTCAAAGCATAAGTGTAACTCTTGTTATCTATAAAATATTTAATAAAAAGTAGCATGGGTACACTTTTAAGAAAGTATTTTTAAAACAAATTATTTCTAATTTTGTAACTTAATAAATTTAAAATTATTTCTAATTTATATTGGCAATGTTTGATTAAAACATTACGTTCAAAACTACAATTTTTTTAGACCGGAGTTGTAAACGAAAAAAAGATTGAATCTTAGTTCTCATAGTAATCAAAGAGCATTTTTAGGAGATAAAACAATTTAAGTTATCTAAATATACATTTTTATAACATATAAATGTCTTTAATTTTAGCATATACTTGCAATACATAGAAGTAGAATAAATTTATAAAAACTTCTCTAATATCTTTTGGAATAGTTCTATTGAATCTATAGCAAAAGTAAATTTGATTTAACAAAACAGTTATAGTTAATTTCTTATATTTATACCATTGTTTATATGTACTAACACACACTTTCTCTATTTCTAAATTATTGTTTAATGATTTTTAATATCATTTTTGACTATTCAACTTATCTAAAAAATTAATTCAAATATGTAAAATTTTAAGTTGTGATTCAAATAACTTTAATGATAAAGCAAATTATAATATATGAAATTTATAAAAAATTAAATATGACCATAGTCAAAATTTATGTTAAACCTAAAAAAGCTAAGACGTTGGCACGGTCGTTCATGCGTGCTCCCGTCGAGTAAAAGCACGCTTCTACGTTGATCGGGAAAAAGATTTTTTTCTCTTTCCTAATATCCACTGTTAGATTTTAATCCGACGGTTAATATTTTTTAAAGTGACGTGGGGTAACGAGAGTTGAGAGAACGCTTGTGCTTTAATATATAAAGATACGAAGTAACTCAGTAGATAAACAGCGTGCTTGTAAAATAATAAGAAAATACTACTAACTCTACTCTGGTGAAGTAACTGTTTTCAAAACAATTTGCAAGGTGAATTCGTGGAGTTAATCTAGATTAACTGTCAGGACTAATGTATAATATTTGAAGCAGCTAGAATAATTAAGGACTCACTAAACAATACGAAGAACGAGAGATGATAGATGTACCTCTAAGTTGCAGTCAAAACCATTTGATTGGTCGCGTGTTTAATTGGGTTTAATTGGACAACGTGACGTTGGTTCACTTTATTGCTTCAATATTATTAGCTAAATTGAGGGCACATCTTTTCATTGTAGGCCACTATTTGGATTTTTATTTTCAGTTATGTCGATAGCTACTTTTTGGACTAATTACTTCTACACAGTTTTTGGTACATCATATGATTCCCATCATGGAGGATGAATAATATATAAGTTTTTCGTAAAGCACGTGTAAGGGGTGTCATCGACTCAACCCATGCTGATTCTTTCCCTATGGCAGTGAAATCTGGGCGCCTTCCCTTGCTGGTTGCTTGCCTGCTTGCCACTGCTGCTTGCGTGCCTTAGGATATTCTCACATCCACACGGAGCTGTTGGTGCTCAAGACTTGATGTGCATGATTCTATCTGTCATAGCCAGTCTGATCTGGAATAATGATTGTGAGATGTTGATAAAATCATATAGTTCTGCCCCTGAAGCTTTTGTTTGGTGATGGATTTGCAATAATAGAAAGACAACTTCAAATCTAAGTATCGTTTATGAAACTAAATGTTAGTTAATCTAAAATTTTAATGTAAATATTTTCATTTTAGTGTGCTTTTTTTATCCGTGGCAGATTGGAGAAGCAACAGGTCTTGAACTCCCCTGTGTTGTGGTAATAGACAACCTATACTGCTGAGCTCTGGATGTTTCAGATATGTAATAATTTGTCTTTTTGTTATCCTTGGTAGTTCATCTGTATGACAAACATGATATTACCCAGGTCTGTAGAGATCCAAGATGGGGACACCGCTACAAAAGCTACAGCAAAGACCCAAAGGTGGTCCAGTCATTAACTTCCGTGATCTCTGGCTTGCAAGGTGATGCTCCGGCAAATTCAGTTGGAAGACCATATGTTAGTGGAAGGTAATATAAACCAAATAGAATATAGCTTGATTGTCTTCTCTATTTCATTATCATATCAAAATAAATACATACCAGTTTGTCAATCCCATTGTAATCATGATGACGGTGGAAGAGGACCATAATCTCCTTCCCGTCTGATGCGCATATGACTGAGGGTGTGGAGGATGCCATCAAATTGCCGAGAAAAGTTTCTTGTGAATACTGTTGAACTAGAAGGTGAATGTGGCCGATGATGAATTCTATCATGAAGGCAAGTTCTTAAAATGCGCCGCTTGAGAATGAATACTCATTTTCCAATGAATGATGCCCTACTGTGTTTGAAGGAATTGAATATATTTCATTGGTGCGTCTGTCATTAGCATACCATTGGCAAATATGATATTGCAATTTTCTCCAATGACAAACATGATAACGTATGATTTGGAAGATCATATAGAAAAAGGGAATCTCTAGAAGTCCAGGCTACTGAAGTTTTAGAAAATCATGTAAAAACTTAGTTGCAAGATGAAGAATGCAAGTTGTATTGCGCCCGTAGTGAAGCACGGGCATTGGACTAGTTATACTAGAAAGACAACGGTTGAATTTGTACTATAAATAAGCTCGGACAAAGAGAAAAGGTGTAGAATTAGTTCATCTGACGTATGCGCAACACACGGGCTTAGTGAGCGTCGTCAGCTGAGCACGCCTCCACTTCATTTTTTACCGTGCTGGGGGCAAGGGTGGTGGAGAAAATCTTGTCTGTTCATCATCCCGCGAGGTCGGATCAGACCACCCACAATGTTGTCACAGGAGCCGGTGCTTCAAGCTGATCTTCTTTGCAGGAACCGGGTGCAAACACTGCAGGAGACGGTGCTTGGACCAAAAAATGAAGCACTGGTGAATCTTGTTGCACCTGGTGCCTCAGTTTCATGTGTATTGATTGGTGGGGGTCCATTATTGTTTGTAGCACCGATGATCATTGTGAAGAAAAGAAGAAATAAAACACGAGTGCTGCTTAAATTCCTTTGATTTGATAGTTCAGGAACCACTGCATTGTGGATGGTCTCAGAAGCATGAGACTTGCAAGGGTGTGGGATAGCCGATTGGTTCATTGGGTTTGTGTCATTTGTGTTTGAATAGTAATCTTGCTAGGATAAATGGTTTCAGTAATTTGACACTTAATACGTTGTCCACTTTTATTTGACATTGTTTTTGTTGCCATCTTGATTTCCTTGGCCTTTCTTTTTTTTCATTTTTTTTTTCTCTTTTTATTTCTCCCCCACTCTCATGCCACGTGAAATGATCGCTGACTAGTATGTTGGCTCGATTAAGGTTTAGTAGTGACGGATTGCTGCACTTTTGTTTTTTATACCAATCTTCGAGCAAGTTTCTTCCTCGTAGCTTTTGGAACATGAATTTTACGTCAAATTAAAATTCATGTAAACCAAGCTGCAAATCCGATATCCATCAAACATTTGTCATTCATGTAGAATCCTAATCCAAACTATTTATTTTTTTCATCAAGAAGTAAACTACCCTGAACCCAAATTTACACCCAGGGAAACTTGTTTCTAGTTCCTACCATGAACATTTGACACCCCCGTTCCTTTTGCACCAAGAATTCATGCCCAATTCAACTTCACATTTTGGTGGTATCAGTAAGAAACCGAGAGAGATTTGGGAAGACGGAAAATCATTGAAGAAAAACATCCGTGCCTAAGGTCATGACATCCTCGCCATTGCCAACGGCGTGACCTCGGCGAGCGGCGTCGGCATGGGGCTCGGCAGAGGCGACGTCCGGCACACGGGGCACGTCGGGTGGTGACGGAGCCACGGGTCGACGCACTCCTTGTGGAAGAGGTGACCGCACTCCGGCAGCATCCGGAGCACCTCGCCGTCGCCGTAGTTGTCCAGGCAAATCGAGCAGCACGTGCACGTGGTGCCGTTCCGGTCCTTGGCCTCCTTCCTGAGGGCCCCGCCGTACACCACCTCCGGGTACCCTTTCAGCGTGGCCTCGTCGATGCCGAGCTCGACGTCGTCGCCGGTCCCGCCGTGGCCGTGGCCTTGCCGCCGGGACGGCGGAGCCTCAGCCTCCCCCGCGTCGGCGGCCGTGACGGGGGCGCGCGTGCAGAAGTAGGAGGCCAGCGTGATGGTGGTGATGAGCAGGAGGATGCCGACGGACACGCCGACGCCGTAGCCGAACCCGCCGATCCGGTCGGAGCTGAACATGCCGACGGGCGGTGTCAGCCCCACCGGCGGCGAGCCGCCGCCGCTCATCCTTACGGTTTCTTGGCCGCCGGCCAGTCAACAGACCGCGGCCACGACTCAAGAGAGGGAATGGGGAGGCGAGGGCGTCGGCGTTGGTGCGGACAGCGATCGGCGCCCCTGCTCTCTATCGTTCGGTGGTGCGGTTTTGTTTGGGTTTGAAGGGAGCTTGGATCCGGAGCAGGGGAGGTTGCGACTTGCGAGTGCGACGTCAACGCTTTGCATGTTGCAGAGAGCGGAACAGGAGCAGGAACAGCGGATGGGCAACGATCTCGAGGTCAATGCGTCGGCTTGGTTTTCTATGCGCCAGTTTTCCGGTGATTTGCTGCTGTTTTTTTTTTTTTTTTTTTTTGCTTGCGTTTTTGTTTGAACAAGTTGCCTCGTTAGGTTGTGTTCTTGTATAATTGTTGATTCGTTCAGTTCGCCATGGTCAGCGCGATCATGTGTGCAAGTTCTGGCTTTCTTTAAATCTTTATCCATAGAATTGGTGAGCATGCCTTGTAAATTTACTAGTTTATCAACAGCTATGCGCAGCAACGAGATACAGTACTATGTACGCGACGCATTCCTATGCAAGATGCGCATGTGCTGGTGAGACGGCAACGTGATCGAAATAATCTCTCAAGTGGGATTTCAGTTTGTTTTTAATCAACTGCAACCCTTTGAGGTGGCAAAGATCAAATTATGAAAACGGCTTGCTGCCATACATACAGCCTTAGAAGGCAAGGTTGTCCGAGGACAATTGCAATCTTGCTCACGGCGACATGTGAAGTGTACCTCAAGTCTTACTTACTTTGTCTCAAAAAAAAAAGTCTTACTTACTTGCCATCGCATTCTCTTTCTTTCCCTGGGGCTTCAGAAGCCTGATCTCAGAGTTGTTAATGTTGCTACCGCTTCGGAAATGAAAACATTTCCCCGCATGTGATTTTCAGTCAAGTAATTAATGTTCACACACTGAAAAGCTCCATGACCAAGTAAGAATTCTCTATCTGAAGATCCCATCCAAAATTATTTTGCCAGCTAAATCGTCTCATCTAGAATGAGTTCCACACTACTAAAGCGCTGTTTGTTTCTCTAAAATTTTTGAGATTTTACTTCTAATAGTGCTAGTAAAAATAAACAATCTAGATTTTATCTCACACTGTACATAATCTCTAGTGCACAATCTCACAATCTACTTATTTCAGCTTTTGTATAACAATTTTTCACAATCTAACTTTGGTATAAATTTTTATGATTCAATAGATTTTTATAATCTCTAATACAAATAAACAGGCCCTAATAAAACACTGCGAAGTGAAGAACCACGGTCACGACAAGCGACAGGATAGCAAAATAAAGCCCAGGTCGCTTCATATCCAAGCGAAGGTCAACGGCCGGACTATGCAGCAGTCTGTTCTTTTTTGCTGAATTCAGTTGAATCGGGTGGACTAGTAATGCAGTTGTTTATTACGCGCTACTTGCGCAACCTTCCTCCATCGATGCCTTCCCCAAATGCTTCACCCAACCTCCAGTTGGATCAAGCAAGGCACATATTCTAGTCCATTTGAAAATGAAGTAGCTCACTCCATCGTCCATCCGTTCCGAACAGAAACAGTCGTCCTGGTTACATATTGCCGGCGCTTTGCCATTGCTCAGTTTGCTTGGCTCAATGGCAGAGATTTTTCCTTGCGGGTGACGCTGGATTTTGATCGGACAACGTCCGCTATCGGGCGGTCAGATCGGCTCGGATGCTCCGCCACCCCATCTTGAGCTCCTACACGGCGCCTCTGCAGTCCACGTATCCAATGGAACGAGATGAATAACGAACGACTGCGCCGCCCCTGCACTTGGAACTCTGATTTGGCTGGACAAGCTTGAAAACAACACGATTCCAAGAACGAACTACAATCATCATAATCACAGGTTTACAAACAAAACTGGAGGTTGGGCATAATGTTGACGCATTACGCTATGAGAGATATTACAGATATCAGCATTCACAAATCGGTTAGGCACGCGTATTAGTGTACTGTTCTAATCCAAAATTACGCTTGGCACGAGCCAAGTAGTGAAACAGAACTCATCCCGCCCCAAAGATCGAACATTGTATTTTTATCAGCAAAAGTATCACACATATAGGAGCGGGAAAAACTAATACTTCTGACACTAAGCACATACAGTAAAATATCAATTTGCCGCCACCACCAAATACTACTGCTGGGCGCACTGCACCCTTTGAGCGCCGCCGTGCATGTCCTCGTCCTCGTCGTAGGCCTCCTGGTGCTGCTGCTGACGCCGCCTCATCTCCTCCTCGATGTTCACGTCATAAGGCATCGTCTCCTCGCACTCGTCCAGTTCCATGTCGGTGTACTGTGACACCGGCTTCGGAGGAAGAATGGCCTCCAGGGCCTTGCATTGCTCGAGGCTCAAGGAATCCGGGAAGTCCACCGAGAAGTGGATGTAGAGCTTGCCCTTCATGAACGGCCTCTGATACATGGGCATGCCCTCATCGTTGATAGCCTTGAACGAATCTGCATGTACGAGTTTCATAATCAATCAGCCAGATTCTCTCTTTTAAAATGCAATCGAATGCGCTAGAGAAACTAGAGCTGCTTAGCGGAATAATCTCTTTTTATAACAAGAATGACATACCAGGCTTGACAACTTCACCAGGCTTTGATTTAATGAGCAGTTGTCTGTTATCCAAGTGAGTCAAAACAAACTGGAAGCCACAGAGCGACTCAGTGAGAGTCAGGGTGTGCTCATAGAAGAGGTCATCACCCTTCCGCTTGAACTTGGGATGCTCCTTCTGCTGGAGCACGAAAATGATGTCTCCAGTCACGGTATCCGGCTGCACAGGACAAGATATTCAGGACCCAGCTTAAATTGGGACACAAGCACGGCATGAATACTAAACATTGAGGAAGGACATACCGCTTCATCAGCCTCGCCAGGGAAGGTGATCTTCTGACCATTCTGCATACCCTTCTCAACTACAACCTCAAGAACCTTCTTCTCCTGCACAATCTTTTCACCCTTGCACTGTGGGCATCTATCCTTATCACTGATGGTCTCCCCAGATCCCTTGCACTCGTTGCAAGGATGCTGCATTTGTTGTATCATTCCTGGTCCTAACTGTCTGATTTGGACCTTAAAACCAGAACCTTGGCAACCAGCACACCTCGATGACGCTCCAGATTTTGAGCCCTTGCTGTATGAAAAAAATAGCATGAATCTACAATAACAGGAACTAGGATCCATAGTTCAACAAGTACAAGAAGCTGAATGACATACCCATTGCACTTTGAGCAAAGCACATTGCGGGAGAGAGATAGCTTCTTTGATGTACCATTGTACAATTCCTCCAGAGAAACCTTCAGAGGATGAACCACATCCTCTCCTCTACGCTGCCTCCTACCCCTACTGCTACCACCACCTACAAAGCGAGCATATAATTTGAGTCACTAAGAGATAATCACAATGACAAGAGAGTGCAACCACTTGCTTATCATTGGACATACCTCCAAAGGGGCTTCCGCCACCAAAGAATGATTGGAAAATGTCAAATGGATCGTGCATCCCTCCACCACCTCCCATTCCCTCCTTGAGGGCATCCTCACCATACTGATCATAGATATCCCTCTTTTCAGGATCACTGAGGACCTCGTATGCTTGGGCTAGCTCCTTGAACTGAAATAGAGCAGGAAACTTAGTTTGCTAACAAAAAGAAGTAGACCAGCAATGCACAATTGGAACTATCTGTCATGAGCTTCTGCATCAAATGATGATACAAACAGATGACACTAGAAATTAAAGTATGTAACCATTAATCAATATTACGTTATGGACATTAGCTCATATTTCAAGTTAAATTGAACCAGGACTGCACCTTTTATACTCCTCATTTTGATATACTCCTATAAGCTACGCTCGGTAGGATAAAATAATTAACAGGCCTTGGCAAGGTTTAACATGACTAGTTAACAAGTGATCAAGTAACATAAAACAGCTAGAACCATTAACCATACCACAAATGAAACAACTAAGCCAGGGGCATAAAACATTTACCACTTCCTCCTATAAACTGAAACTGATTTTGGCGCAGAACTCATAGCTCGATATCCAAATAATTTAGACGGCCGCGTATACTTCTTCGACTCATCCCTACAGAGCTTTTGATGCAACTGCAGATGAACCCGTAAACTTATCGAACTCCACATCCCTTGAACTCCTAAGATCCAAATCTCCCCGCAGAAAACACATCAAATCGACTCAGCGTATCCACTCCCACCCAGCCTCTCAAAACCTCAACACCCGCGCAGCCACCGACAGATCAAATCGGAATATGAGGAGCTCACCTTCTCAGGGTCGCCGCCCTTGTCAGGGTGGTTCTTGATGGCGGCCTTGCGGTATGCCTTCTTGAGGTCATCCTGAGACGCGTCCTTGGGCACCCCGAGGATCTCGTAGTACCGCGTGTTGTTGCTCTTCTTCGGCGCGCGCCCGAACATCTTGGAGAAACGAGACGAAACGGAACCCTAGCTGCTCGATCCGTCGGGAAGCAAGACCTCCGGAAGCGTGCGGTTTGTGAGGAAAGCGAGGAATGATAGGCGAGGCAGTTATAGAGGGGCAGGGGAATGGGCGGAGGGGAATGCTCTGGAAGCTGCGGGAGTCGAGGCGGGCCGCGCGAGGGCCGTCGGATCTGGATCGCGCGGCAGGTGTTGGAGCTTCCAGAGCCTTCCGGTGTCATCCTGCGAAAGAGCGGGGGACTGCGCGGGTACTTGGCGCGCGAATTTATAATAGTGATTATAATTTATTATAATAAAATGAAAAAAAATTAAAATATATGAAAATTATTTAATAAAATTTATGTGAGCTTATCTTGATACGATGATTAATCATATTTACTTAAAATTTTAAAGTTTTTTTTAGTGTGTTTATTAATAAAATTTAAACAAAATATTTATTGAAGTGATGCAGCCATGGAATAAATAGAAGAGAGTGGGTGGATCGAAGAAGAGGGAGAGTCAAATTGAGCAAAAGGTATATAAGAGGTGAGAATTAAATAGAGAATGACAGCTGATGGAAGATGAAAGGAGAGAAAAAAATTAAATAGAAAGTTGTAAAACGAACGGTCAAAATTAATTAGAGACATGTATTCGAACGGTGCAAACAAAAAATATGATATGGCTTGATAAAGAATCAGCTTTGATAATAAATAGGTTGTACAGATATTATAGATTCAGAGCGGTTTTGGAAAGATACCCGTCTTTTTTTTCACTTCGGCAAACAAAAATAGTTGGAACTTTCTGAGCGATACTCGATTGGGCCGTTCTCCACTAGGGCTTCGGCCCGGTTTATTAGTTGTCATCGATCCATGTTTTCAGAAGAGTTGGACCGAGTTGACTAGAAGCTGTTCGTAGACTGAAGCCCACAAAAGCCTGGTCTGAAAAAGGCCTGTACCAGAGGTCCTGCTGATGCTTCTCGGGCCACGATGCGAGGCCCAAAGTTGATTAGCTGAAGCTTGCAGGTTTTTAAAATTTTACTCCAATTTTTTAAATCCTCCAAATTTCGTCCACGGCCCCACCAGTTCGAGATGTCTCCGTGTCATGAATTTGAATCTGTTAACGCAAAATCCAAAGACTAGCTAAGCAAAAAAGTTCTTACCTCAAAAGTGAGACTAACTCATAAAAACGGCGTAGACTCGCAAATGACAAGTAACATGGCACTCAATCAGTAGCCTGTTGACGAGGAGAAAGGTATTTTGTCTTTATTTGACTCTTGGTTGTAATACTGATAAGATATCAGTCGCGTAAGGTTTATTATGGCAAAAGTGTGCTACATCATCGGTGGCAAAGATAGACGACCACAAAGAAATAAGGGGCGTATGCTTAGGGATTACCACATCCTAAGGGTCAACGCCAACGACATGTAGCTCTGCCGAGCGCGCCCGTGATCCTCACAAAAGCACCCACGAAGGGCACTTCCAATGCAAGCCTACATAGATAATTTTTAAAAGTAATAAATTATCTTTTAGACATAATCTTCTCTAATGCATAATTTCTAATAGTTTCTATATAAATTAAAAATTAATGATCTTTTATATATTTTATAAGAGAGAATTGTGAGTTTTCTCGATGCATATCTTGTATTTCCTCCGTCTCAAATTATAAGTCGAACTTTTCAAGTTTTTCAAATTATAAGTCATTTTCAATTTCTGAGACACTTTTTTCTCTTCTCTATACATTTTCGCTCTATTTTTTTCTTCTCATTTTCAAAACATCACACTTTTCTCACTTTTTTTTTAATTCTGGTGCCTAGCTTCAAAACTACTTATAAAATGAGACGGATTGAGTAGTTTTTTAGCGCTTTTGATTTTAGTGAAAGGTGATTTTTTGATGTAGAAATGACTTCTTATTTTTTATATTTTCTCCATTAATTTTTTTGACACATAAACAAAATAGTGATATGACAAGCTAATTAAGAGGGATAGAAACTATTATTAATGCACCATTGGGAGTGCCCCAAGTTCGACAGCAAAGGTTTTTTTTAAAAAAAAACACAGCAAAGCGGCAAACGCCATGACTTTTAGGTGAAGATCATCAGCCATGGTGTTTATGCGCGCGGAAAGAAAGCTCAAATTGAGAAGAGCAAAGCGGACTTACCCGACACGCGGTGCAGAAAGCGAAGAATTGTGAGAAAAGCGCCGTCCTTTCTGGTTTAGCACCTGTTTGACTGGCTCATAGCCGGCTTTTTGTGCAGCTCATGCAGCGAGCCACGCCAAACGGTCTGCCTCGCAAGCGGCTTACGGAGCTCAGGCTCACGGTCCTCAACAATCCGAATATTCCCCGCAATTTACGAATCTGCCACACTCTCTCTCTTGACTTCCATTGTTTGACAGTGATGCCGCCCAGCATCGTTGGCTCAAGTCCCGCGGCTATGGCTGCTTCATTGATTTTGGTGGTGCAAATCAGCTTGTTTATCGAGTGATAAAAAATCTACATGTTTCTTTTAAGCTAGTACTAACAATCAGGTATTTTTCTATTTATGTTCTTATGATACGTGATCACATCATTATTATAAAAAGGACTCATGTATTGTATGTTAATTCACTGTTTTTATTTGCCCTTTTTAGTTGCTTTTGTTAAAGTTTCTTTCATGTGAATTCTAATATGTCTATGAAATGAGAAAATAAAAAAAAGACATTATAGAAAATTTATCTCAGCTCTCGATTTCAAAAAAGCTACAATAAATAATTCTATCAAACGTTTAAAAAAACTTTAACTTATTTTAAAAATCACTTTAGCACATAATTTAAAGCAAAATCAATTTTTCGTAAACCGCAGTCCGCTAGCCATTACTTCCTTTCTCGCCGCCCTGCCGTTGCCACTGTGCCACACACAACGCGCCACGAAGGGTAGGGGGCAATAATGCGGAGGCAACAGGGGCGCAGGGCAGCAGCGCCTGCCGCACAGCAGCAGCGTCAGTAATGGTAATGGCCGTGAGGTGCCGCCACCACCACGGCGCCTGGGTCTATCACTAGTCCGCAATCAGCATCCGGTCCACTCATTCCTCCCTCCCTCACTCTCCGGATCGCTCGCCGCCGCCTGGTCCCCCGAGCCGCAAGAATCTTGCGAAGCGGCGCTGCTCATTGGGGGGCATCTGGGAGTCGTGATCCGGTGCCGCATTGTTGTCCTCTCTTTTCTTCCCTAGTGTACGAGATTGCACAGTCTGCGCACTACCTGTTCGTGCGGGTGCTGAAGGAAATTTTTTGCGTCTTCAGGTTGTTTTTAGCGGCGGAAGCGCGCGGCGCGGCGGGGCGATGGGCATCTCGGCGAAGTGGCTCAAGTCGTTGGTTGGCCTGAGGAAGGCGGAGAGGCAGCACCGGCAGAAGCAGAACCGTAAGGAGGATGCGGATATTGGACCAATAGTACGGTTTCTTCCAGTTAGTAGGCATACTGGCGTATCTTAGTTCTTAAATTGGTGGTCGGGTGCATTGATGTGCTTAGAATTGCTGTCGCTTGAGTACTGCTCGTATCATGATCTGTAATCCCAAATGTGGTGATCAATGAAGATGAACCGTACTTTAGTCTGAAAAGTGAGGTTGCACTGGGTAATTCTGCGTGTACTGTGAGTAAAAGTTTTAGAATTACACTACAAGTACATATTGGTTATTGATTGGTCACCTGCATGGTTCTAGCCTGGTTAAGTACACGGTGCAAAAGTACCCCAAAAAATGATAATGTCTGAATTTCCTTTGTTCATTTCTGATTTTTTTCCTTAACAAACACTTTCTGAATTTCATCATACAAAATGCCCTGTCCATACACAATCTATCATAACAAAAGGGGAAGGAGGATGTATGAGATATTAGAGAATTACCTGCTAGTAGATGATAAATACCTTGAGACTTTATTTTGGGATCCCATTTTTTACCAGCCTGTTACGATTTGCCTACAGGAGCAGGATGCATTACATAAACCTGAAGCCAAGTACCAGTTTCAATGTCATAATCAACAATCCCATGATGATGGCAACCTTGTTACACCAGAAGGATTTCATAATAAAAATTGTCCATCAGAAGGAGAGTCTAATGCGCCTTCATGCTTGGGACCCACTTTCACTTCAGTTCATATGCCAGTATCTCAAAATGAAGCCGTACTCAAAGAGATATGGGCTGCCACAGTTATTCAGACTGTATTTAGAGCCTTCCTGGTATGCAGTCATGTTGTTGGTTTTGATTTACCAATTCAGTCCTTACTAGTGTTGACTCCTGAAATACTATTCAAAACAAAAGCTTCATTGCTTCTTTTTTGGTTACTTTACATTTTTTGTTCCTGTTAGTTACATATGGTTCTGTCTCAAATTATGTCAGAAAACTAGTAAAAGGTTGGTTCATGGGTTATTAAACATTGCATATGCAACTGTAGAAATGGGCAAAAGCAAGACTTTGTTACTTCAGAAATATGGAGACTCTGGAAAGCATCGTCGCAATATTTTATCATCTCTCTTAATGTTATGTTCCTTGTAATTACTGCTTTTGGTTGCTTCTTCAGGCTAGGAGAGCACGCCGAGCATTGAAGGGACTGGTCAGGATTCAAGCCCTCGTAAGAGGTCATATAGTAAGAAAGCAAGCGGCCATAACTCTCCGCTGCATGCAAGCTTTGGTCAGGGTTCAAGCACGAGTCAGAGCAAGGCGTGTTCGTGTGGCTTTAGAAAACCAGAATGATCAGCAAGATACTCAACATGAGCTGACTAATGAATCATATGTCCGTGAAATTGAGGTGAGCAGCAAAGATTGCAGAAGTGTAGTTACTAGGCATCTAGGATGACTGATATTTTGTTGCTAGCTTGTGAAGTATTTCATAAGTTGTTACCCTGAAAAGACATCAGGCTTTGTTTGTCAGGAAATAGTAGGTATGCCACTGCAGTTATTTGCTTGATTTTTGAACTTTCATCGCCATCTAATATTAATTGCAGGATGGCTGGTGTGATAGTATGGGATCTGTGGAAGATATCCAAACAAAACTTTTGAAGAGGCAGGAAGCAGCAGCAAAACGCGAACGGGCCATGGCTTATGCTCTTACTCATCAAGTACTTTATCTTTCATTTTACACCAGGACAGTACTTTAAATTCTTTCAAAAAATAAAATTTCTTGAGTGCCAAACGATGTATGAGTTAACATTAGTGCACCACATGCCCTGTTTCAAACCAAGTCAGTTCGTGGGTATCTGCAAAATAACTTGCCCTGGAGCCTCTTAGTCTGGTCTTTTGCAGCTGGGAGATTGTTGTCTTTAGTAGCATCTACAAAAAATAAGCTTTCTGCTGTGCTTTCTGTTGTTGTATTCCAAGTACTCTTTTCATTAAAAACAATTTCAGTTGCCGAGCCCCGCATGCTAGGCTGGTAGTTTTGATGCTCCAGTTTCCCATTCCACATTGCTACTCTGATTATGTTTCACTCTTTTGAGGTTATTAGTTATTTTGTAGGGCTGTAGCGAACTTGAGATCAGTTCTGGGAAAAAAACTGAAAGATCTGTGCTTTTGTCAGTCCTACATGAGAGGGATAGCACATGCAATCATTATAAATGATATTATCTCTATCTGATGTAAAGTTAGAAAAGGAAATCATGGTACCTGATGTTTAATTTTTCTGTTCCCTTTATTGCAGTGGCAAGCAAGTTCAAGACAACATATGTCCATTACAGCATTTGAACCTGATAAAAGTAGCTGGGGCTGGAATTGGCTAGAAAGATGGATGGCTATTCGTCCCTGGGAGAGCCGATTCCTTGGTACTTGTGCAGCAGATGGGATTGTCATGGGTAATGAAGCTAGGCTTGCTGACACAAATGCAACCAAGACACCACACAAAAAAACTGTTAAAAGGCATATTTCAATCTCCCATTCAAACGCAATGAATCAGAAGGTCTCTCCGTCTAACTCAGAGGGTGCTGGCTACTTGTCGAACTGGTCCAGTGGCTCGGTATCAGCTAAATCTAGACTGAAGTTACCCAGAGAAGGTCCTGATGAAGCTCAATCTCGTCCTTCTGGATTTGGTATGCGGTCCAGTAGTAATCCAAAGGAGAGAACTGGGCATTTCGATTGTTCAGTAAATAAAAGATTATCCTTGCCTGCGGGTGGTAAGTCCCACATACATCACTAGTAATTCAGAGATACTTTTAGCAGAAATTATTTTTTCATAACCAGACATTGCATACGTTCATATTTACATGGATGTTTATGAAAGATTCATATTTATTGTCTGATGCAAGATTCAGTAACATTCACTTGCTGTTGCCATCTACCAGGTTTAGAAGCGGGCAAGCGCCTGGCAACAAAAACCACTGTCAACCGGTCCCTGAAAGCTACAAAAGATCCCCAGATATTGGATTCAAGACATCGTCTTGCCATCACTATTAATCCGTTGCCCAACCGAGTTGAGGTCAAGACTTTAGAAGCCATATGAAGCCTGGCCCTGACATGTCTTGCAGTTGGCACCTTGGATTTTATTCATTGATATATGCTGCAGTGCTGCATACAGATGCATGTTAAGCTTGTTTCATGAGATCAGATTATATGACCTGTCCACGCTCGTTTTGTAACTAATATATGTACTGTAATCTGTATTTGACTAGTGTAACTAGTTGTCGCTTTATGGTATAGTTACTCTCGAGTCTTGACAGTGAAGGATGAGGTTAAGCGAGGAAAAATTATTGAAGTGTATTTTTTTTGCTGAAAATCATGCAATGTGTCCTTTAACCTGTGAGATGAGTTCATCTGTTGTGTGACTTGAGGTTGAGGGTATAGCTGGCCAACAGGCCGGGCCGGGCTCGGGCTGTCTTAGAGTCGGGCCGGCACAGCCCGTTAGTTAATCGGGTCGTGCCGTGCCTGCCCACGGGTTGGCTGCCCAGGTCCAAGCACGGCCCGGGTGATTTTACACGGGCTAGGCCATGCTTTCGGGCCCGTCGAGCCAGGCTGACTCGAAGCACGGGAAAAAGTAAATCTTAATTTTATTCGAATTTTTTTAAAAATTAATTATATAATATCAAAAATCGTATATTTTAAACGTAAATAGGGCAAATTAAATACATTTTAATACTAAATTTTAATAAAATAATAAACAGGCCAGGCAGGCTGGGCCAGGTCGTGCCGTGCAGAACGGGCAAATCAGCAACGGGTCTGATTGGGCCGAGCTAATCGGGTCATGCTCGAGTTACACCAAAATTGTTGGGCCTCGGGCCGGCTCATTTGGCCTGCCCAGCTGGCCATCTATAGTTGAGGGCAAGACGGATAACAGCTGCAAAGAAATTACAAAATTAGATTTTTTTAAAAAAAACTGGGTTACGTTTCATATATTCATAATACAGTTCAGTACATCGAAAACTTTACAAGGATATCCCTCAGAAATTAAAAAATTACAAAATTAGATGAATCAAATTGTAAATGCAACCAGGCCGAAACAGGATAAATGGGCCGCCGAAGCCCAAGAGGAAATCCGTTCCGTCTTTTACTTGACCCCTTTATTCCTTGCCTCCATGACGCGTCTTCTAAACTGTAACGAACCGAAGCCTCCCCCACTCGTCAACGATCTCCGTCGCGCACGAGGCCGGCAGCGACCCCAATTCCGCGGTATGGCGGCAACGTCCCCGAGACGTTTTCCGGTGGCGGCCGTCGTGGTCGTCGCGACGATGCTCCTCGCGTCGGTGGCCGCGGCCGCCGACGGCAACGGCGTGTACGATCCCTGCGCGGACGCGACGGTGCAGCGCGGCGACGGGTTCACCTTCGGCGTGGCGTTCGCGGCGCGCGACGCCTTCTTCTCCGGCGACGTGCAGCTCTCGCCCTGCGACAGCCACCTGGGACTCGCCAACCGCGCGCGGCTTGCGCTCTTCCGCCCCCAGGTCGACGAGATATCGCTCCTCACCGTTAACGGCTCTGTCTCCGACACGGTATGGCCCTCTACGCCTTAACCCCTAAACCAATCCTGATTTATGTTCAGTTAGTGAATTCTGAGAAGGTGGCATGTGGATTGCGAATAGAAACGTATACTAGGAACCTTGTTTTCATCTCATGAAATAAACAGTTCCTCTTTTAGTTTCGAAAATTCCTCTTTGCACTTGTGTTTCATCAGTGATCAATGAAACTGCTCTGCCAGTAAGAGCAAGAATTTAGGCTGCCCACAGGATACTTTGCTGAGATGGGAAAGCCTCCCTCGTCAACGAGCGCGTAAAAAAAAAACTTGTTAGAAACATTGGCGTTGGCCATCTCCGCCAGCTTGGTGAGGCTTAAGCCAAAATTTTGGGAGCTGGCCTGTGCCCTATTGACACGGTGAGACAGTGACGCATTTGGACGCATTTGAGGAGTTGAAACAGGGTATGGCTCTGGAAGATTGTCTGCCGTCCAACTGTCTGCCTGTTAGTACCTTTCGTGTTGATCTGTGAAGTTCGGAATGTTCTGTTCGTTTTGTTGTAGCAATGGGTTGCAGCCGGCCAGATTCTGAAATCATCGTCAACAAAATTTGTTTAACCACAATTGTTTTTAAACCTGGTGATCTTGACAACAAAACTCTCATTTCTTTGACCTTGATGCGTCAAGTTAGTAGGGAACTTATACCTTTTTCCCTGCTGAACTCAGAACTGTTAAACGCTGAATGAGCCTATGAGACTGGCCGGCCGGAGGTTTATGGTATTTACAGATACTGAAACTCACGGCACCATGATCCTGTGTTGCCGCTACAGTAAATTTATGATAAGTTGCTGCGCTTGCACATTCCTAAGCTTTCATTTTATATGCTTGTAGTACCAGAGTCCATAGATGTAAATTTTACTCTAAGTTTTTAGCTGACATTTCTTGCTGTTCTGCTCCCTGTCCCAGGCAAACTCTGGCGTATACATGGTAGCGTTTGCGGGGAAGAAATATGCAGCGAGGTCATTCCCGCCTGTCTTTGTCAGCAACAACTCGTTCACGGTGACAGCTTTTACCCTGGTGCGTCTGTCTTGCCATGAACTGAAATCTGATCGATCACCGAAGCGTCCATCACCCCCTCTGCTCACCACCGATGACAATTCTCTCGCTGAATCGCACTCTGACCTCCCTTATAGGTCCTCGAGTTCCAGAAGGGCAGGCTCCAGAACCTGTACTGGAAGACCAACGGGTGCGACAAGTGCTCCGGGCAGTCCGGGGACTTCGCGTGCGTGGACGGGAGCTGCGCGATCAAGACGACGAAATGCAGCGGCAAGGGCGGGCAGGTGGACTGCAGCCCCGGGATCCAGCTCGCCTTCTCCGGCACCGACAAGCACGACGCCGTGCTCAACTCGTGGTACGAGGTGTCCAGGCTCCAGCAGTACTCCCTGTTCGGGCTCTTCTCCAACCTCAAGGACTCGCTCACCAGCCAGTTCAGCAGGTTCTTCTAGAGGAGAGCATTTGCTGAGTCTAGTATGCATGTCTTTTTTCTGTACGTTCGTTTGATGTGTAGACAGATGTCGTACACTGCTTCGGACACATAGAAATACGGAGTACTACCATGTATTTGTAAAATTATTATCAGCACTCATATGTACACGTAGTTGGTTTATGCCATGAGACAATGTACTCTCTTCAATCGTTTATCACATCCAATTTTTAGCTCAATGTGTTCTGCTGCGCGTTCGATCTGAGCCTTGTGTAACGGATCCGAGTGACGCCATCGACGAGAAGATGCCGGAGTTGTGTGGCGTCCGGCCGTCCGCTACGGAGCTTTGACTGGCCGCGTCCGGGACAAAAAGGGAGCGTCCGTGCCGGCGGCGCGCATTCATCTTGGGAAAGCGAGGGCTTCAGGGAAACATCGGGGGTGCGGCGACGAATGGCCGGACGCTGGTGCCTCGCGCCATGGCGTGGCGGGGAACCGCTCTCGTGAAGTGGCAAAGCAACCGATGCCCGGCGGGGCGCGCGCCGATGTGGGCGGCCAAGGCGAGAGGAATTGGTCTCCTGGCCTGTTCTGCGTCAAGCGAGGACGCGGCGTGCTCTGCCACAAGTTCTAAAGCAAGGTTGACCCAAGTCATGCCTACTCGATCGAGTTCGCTCATCTGCCACAGGACGAACACAAAAGGCGAATCCAGGAACGAATACAACCAAACCAAAGTGTAAGGAACAAAACCATCAATAAACATAATAATCATCTGATCGATCAGCTCTCCAGCAGAGAAATCCCGTCGACTAACCGTATCATACAAACGCAACGATCCCACGAACATGCTATATATACGACCAAAAAAAAAAAAAGAATCGTAAAAGAACAGTGATCTCCAGTGCATCTGCATATCGAATCAACACGGGCCAGATCGCCATGATAAAGCACGAAGCTGCTAGTTGGTGGTGGTGTTGCTGCTGTTGTTCTTGTTCTTGTTGATGTTCTTGAGCACGATGGACAGCACGATGATGAGGACGATGACGAGAAGGATGATGATGCCGATGCACGTCCACTTCCGCGAGCTCTTCTGGTGCTTCCGCGCGACCTGGAGCTGCTCGCGTCCGCGGTCGACGAAGGAGCGCGCGCGGCCGACGTTGCCCTCGATGTCGTCGAGCTGCTCGCCCTGCGCGGCGACCAGCACGGCCATGTCGTTGAACACCTGCTGCAGCTCGAGGAGGCTGCGCTCGAGCTCCGCCACCGCGCCGTGCCGCTCCTGGATCTCCGCCACCACGCCCATCACCTCGCCGCGGCCCTGCTCCGCGATCGCGCGCTGCAGGAACCGCTCGCCCTCGCCGGACTCCGCCAGCGCGTCCAGCGTCGCCTCGTCGGGCTGGGACCCCGTCACCGTGTAGTACCGCCGCGCCACCGTGTCGCGGTACTCGGACGCGATGCGCGACCGCAGCGACGAGAACGACTCCATCGAGTCGCGCAGCTTCTTGCGCAGCCCGGCCACCACCGACGTCCGCGTGCGGTCCGTGGACGTGCCCGGCCCGCACCCTGGCAAGGACCGGTTCGCGGCGTTCGCGCGGTCCAGCGACTCGAGACGGAGCTTCACCACCTTCGCCTTCTTGATCGCGGCCGACACGTCGGAGTCCATCCGCCCGCGCAGCGCGCGCACCGCGCCCGCGTCGTGCAGCGACTTGCCCCCCTCGTTGGCGTCGTGGAGCGACTTCTGGATGCGCTCCAGGTCGCGGAGCTCGTCCTTGATGGACTCCACGTCCTCGAAGAACTTGTCGAGGTTCGCCCCCGCCGCGGCGCCCGGCGGCGCGCCCATCTCCACGCTGCCGGACTCGAGGTCCCCGCCATCTCCGCCGCCCGCGCGCTTCCACGAGCTGGAAAACAGGTTGTTCATGCTGGCGCTCTGTTGATTTCTCGGATCCGCCTGCTCCTTGCTGCTGCCTGCCCTCTCTATCCCTGATAAAAAAAAATGGATTCTTGGACTCCGCTGCTCTGGTGGCCGGTTTCTTGGATCGGGAGAAGAAATAGTAGTACTAGCAGCAGTTGGGCGAGGAGAGGAGAGGCGCAATCTTGGAAAGAGGGAAGACGACGCGGTGTTGAAGCGGTCGGCGTTGGGCTGGGTTGCTCTGAAACGGCACGACGCGGGAGGAAGGTGGGAGGAAGCGGAGGACGCGAACACGTATTCCATCGCGGTGGCTTCGTTTCGCGCCGCCTCTTGTAGCGTCAGTGACGCTGCGTCACCCTTCCTCGCGCGCTCGGCCGCCGGATCGGTGCATCACGCGGCGGTGGCGTGGATGGAAATCATATAAGCGACCTGGCTAGCTGCGCACTAGTAGAATTTTTTTTATATATATTTTTCACTGGGGATGAAATGAAACACCAGACAAAGGTACCAGAAATGGTCTGACGGCCTGTGATCAACCGCTCTCTTAATATAGCTTAAACTAAAAACCGCCTTCCTAATCTCATTTTCTCGAACAGAACAAATGAATAATCATAATCTGTTTTAGTCGTTGATCATGCGGAGCCAGGAGCGACGCGCGGACCGAGCAGCTGCTCAATCTTGACCCGATCAACTGAAAGCAAGAGCAGCACAATCGGTTCAGTTTTGACCCATACATGTTGCCCTTTATTAATATTTATGTATAGGTGTTTATATAGAGATAAATACAAGCGATTGCCTAGTTGCAACTCGCAGGGCAGGTATCGGTCGTCGTTTGGGACTATCGCTCGTATTACTAATCAATGAAACCGTTCGAAGTTTCTATCAAGGAGAAGTATAAACGATGCGATCGCCATCGATTCCTAGCGGACCAAGTGCCCCGCTGAAATAAAAGTCCACGTAAGCCAGCTAGTTCTTACGACGATCCATGTCTGCAGTCCACTCGCCGTGTACTCTAGTATACTTTTCGCTTCGGTTTAGGCACCAGTTCTTCCACGCTGGGTCTGCACTTGCACAGCTGGTCGGCTTACGTGTTGGATCGCAGACGGGCGCCTCCGATCACAAAGTTTCAGGTTGCAAAAACCAAACTCGGTGCTGGGTATGCCGCCTTTCGGGACACATTTCGTCCGGGTGCCCGTCTCGTCGATGGCGCCTAGCTGCCAGCCGCATCAACTTCTCAGCCACGCTGTTTAGTTCTAACGGTTCACACCGACGGAGTATGTTCCAAGGACTGCAGTGGAAAGAGCAGAAGGATCAGTTGAGAGTTTGCCCTCATCGTCGTAGGCACGAAGATGGGGTGGCAGCGATGCTTGCTCATGAAGATCCCCTTCCATCTCACATCCAGCCTTCCAATCACTCACGAGACTGTTAAAAAGTGATCTCCACCGTTTAGGTCCAACGGTTTAATAGGCTTTTGACACGCGCCTGATCGAAGGTGCCCAGCCTAATATAGCTGGTGAGCCTCTGTCGTCAGCGCCACAATAAATAGAGATGGAGGTCGGCTGGTACTCACACCTGAGTTAGTCCGTACCGCTACACCTCACCGACAAACCTAAACCCGATCTACGAGGGGGCGCTGTACCGACGAGAAGCTCCGCCACCACGACGACCGCCGTCACCGGGAGATCGACGACGTCGCCGCGGCTTCCACGCCTCTGTCCTCGTCACCGACCGACGCTGCCCTAGCGCAGAAGAACCGCATCGACAAGGGGCAGATGGCCACCTCGTCTTCCTCGACTCCGGCGACCGGATTCACGGGATTGGAAGGTATAAACACTGAAACATGCACCAATCCCTCACCCGAAACCCCAAGCTCTCAGGTCTTGCTCGTAGATGATCCACAAAAGAAACTAACAATGACATCAGAGCCTTCCTACGGAGTCGGATCGAGAGAGCTAACACATCACAGAGGTTAACCCTAACCCTAGCCGCCACAAGCATCACAGGAAATTAACCAAAAGAAAAGATGCAGCCGGCGGCATAGCCGCCGGCCGAACTCACTGTAGCGGTGGCCCTCGAACCCCGCGAAAGGGAAAAAAAAAATGCAGACGCTGCGCACGGCGGCTCGTGGCTCGCGGCGGCGCCTCGG
>BCLG01000363.1:150577-163657 GCA_001602295.1 Zoysia matrella | reverse complement strand
GTTAAGTGGCGCATCGGTTGGGCGACGCCCCTTTTATTTCCCACGCGATGGGCCAGATGGGCCAAAAGAGTAATTGGGCCCAATTTTAAGGATTTTTCCAATTT
This sequence comes from Zoysia matrella, assembly GCA_001602295.1. Lineage (NCBI taxonomy): Eukaryota > Viridiplantae > Streptophyta > Magnoliopsida > Poales > Poaceae > Zoysia > Zoysia matrella. Next base: position 163,553 of record BCLG01000363.1, on the reverse strand, counting down.
TTCAATTTCAGTAGCATTTTGATAATTGATTATTTGGCAATTTTGCTTAATGAAACCTGTCAAAAATTGAACCAATGGGATATTTTTGACAAAATAGAAAAATAAAGTAATGCTTCTGAAATTAAAGAAATTTTATTTTTCGCTGCGTATTTAAAGAATATTATTTTCATTCTTAAATTCGAACCAACGGGAGAATTTAATTTTGGAAAAATAGTAATAAATTTCAGATAATTATGATATTGTTATTTTCTGACCAACGTTGATGATAACAATATTATAATTTTTTTATTTATATTTTTATGCATTATTTCTATTTCTACCCAACGGTGATGTAGATTTAATGTATAAGACAAAATTATGTGTCATATTTTTTACCAACGTTGAAAATAAGGCATATAATTTTACTGTTATTATGTTCTCATTTTGTTTGATTTATTTACAGGCGGATACAACTTGATGAGTTGTATCAAAGATATCCCCACTCTCAAAGGTGACAACTATAGATAGTGAAAGAAAAAGATAGACTTAGCGTTTATCTTGGTTGAGGTGGACTAGGTCCTCACTACAGCATGTCTCACTGAGACTGAGGAGCCAGTGAGAAAAGAAAATGAGGCTGATGCTGCTTGGCAGACTAGACAGAGGGACTATGCTCCTTTAAAGATGTTCTATGATCTTGAGCATAGTAAATGGACCACAGCCAACAAGAAGTGTATGGCTGTGATAAAGAACACAATTGAGCCTGCAATTGTGGGCTCAATCTCAGAGTGTGACACTATCACAGAGTACCTTGAAAGAATAAAGAGTCAGTTTACTGGCTCTTCAAAGACATATGCTACACAAGTAATTAAGCAGCTTGTGACAGAAATGTACTCTGGTGGTAACGGTGGCATAAGAGAGCACATACTAAGGATGAGCAATATGGCATCCAAGCTCAAACCAATGAATCTGGGTCTCAAGGATGAGCTCATTATACATCTGATTTTTGCTTCTTTACCAAAAGAGTTTGACACATTTGTTATCAACTACAATATGCAACCCGAGACATGGGACTTAGAAAAGTGCATAGCTATGTGTGTGCAAGAGGAGGACATAATTAAAGCTTCACATGGTGGTTCTATCAACTATGTGAAGGACAACAAAAGAAAGAATTACAACAGTCACTCCTCAAAGAACAAAGGAAAAGCCCCTGTCCATCAGCCTCAACAGAACAAATTTGCAGTAGACAAGGACCAGTGTCTTCACTGTAAGAAGACGGAACACTACAAGACGGATTGTCTCTCCTACTTAAAGATGATCATGGCAAAGAAAGGTGGGAACATTATTACCTTTATAAACGAATCCAAATATGTGTAATATTCAAAATCCACTTGGTGGATTGACTCTGGAGCAACTATTCATGTTGCTAATTCATTGCAGGGATTCCGTTCGACGAGGACTACGTAAAGAAAAGAAAGATGCATTAAAGTTGCTAATGGAGTCCAAGCTGAAGTTGAAGCCGTTGGCGATCTTTCATTAGAACTAGCTGATGGCTTTACTCTTTTACTTAGAGATGTTCTTTATGTTCTCTCTATACAGAGAAATTTGATTAGTGTTTCATGTTTGGACAATGATGGTTATGATTGTCATTTTGAAAATGGCAAGTGTGAAATAATGTTTAATAAAGAATGTGTTGGTCTTGTCATCTTACAAAATAAGCTTTATTTGTTATCACTACGTGATGATGTGAATGTCGTATGCGATAATAGGACCGTTGCGTGCGAGAAAGTAAATGAATCCTCGTCCACAAATGTAAAAAGAAAACAAAAAAGAACTCTAGATGCGTCGTCGAAATTATGACATTGTCGTTTAGGCCATATTTCGAGGGGGAGAATAGAAAGACTAGTTAAGAATGATATTCTTCCTTCACTCGAGTTCTCAGACTTAGAACAATATAGAGAATGCATCAAAGGAAAATATGTAAAGAAAATTAAGAAAGATGCAAAAAGAAGCACAGGAGTTATACAAATTATTCACACAGATATTTGTGGTCCTTTTCTTGTGAAGAGTATGGATGGTTATGACTCGTTCATAACATTCACGGATGATTACTCCTGATATGGCTATATTTATCCAATCAAAGAAAGAAATGAAGCCTTGGATAAATTTAAGATATTTAAGGCTGAAGTTGAAAACCAACACAATTTAAAGATTAAGATAGTCTGATCCGATCGTGGGGGGAAGTACTACGGTCGGCATACCCCTGGACAAGTTTCTGAACCTTTTGCAAGGTTTATACAGGAAAATAGAATAGTGGCCCAATATTTTACACCAGCCGAACCTCAGCAAAATGAAGTGGCTGAAAGACGTAACCGTACCTTGATGGATATGGTGTGAAGCATGATGAGCTATTCTACACTGCCATTGAGTTTGTGGATGGAGGCGTTAAAAACCGCTATCCATATTCTTAACAGAGTACCAAGTAAGTCGGTGCCTAAAACACCGTACGAATTATGGACAGAAAGAGTTCCCTCATTAAACCACTTACGTGTGTGGGGAAGCCCAGCTGAGGCTAAAGTATTTAACCCAAATATTGAGAAACTAGATCTCAAAACAGTAAGTTGCCATTTTATTGGCTATCCTAAAAAGTCAAAAGGTTATCGTTTTCACTGTTCAGACAGATATACAAAGTTTGTAGAAATGAGACACGCTGTCTTCTTAGAGGATGAGTTGATAAGGGGGAGCGTGGTAGCTCGAGAGATTGATCTTGAACAGAAGCGGGCGTATGCGCCTACTCCGATGATTCAAGAGCCATTCTTCTCACTACCAGCTGTCGCTGCACCTATAGTGCAGGACACTGTGGTGCCATCACCTGTTATTGTTCTTTCTGTGGCAATAATAAATGAGAACAAGAAACCTGTTTCTCAGGATCCTATAGAACCCGTTGCCACAGATGAGGGGGAGCAACAACAGCCTCCAACAGAAAATGTGCAAAATCAGAAGGCCTCACGAAGGTCTCAAAGAGTAAGAAGATCAGCTATTTTTGATGATTATCAGATTTATCAAACAGAGGAATTTCAAATGGAGGATGATCCCACCTCATTTGAAGAAGCCATGAGAAGCGAAAACTCTTCAAAATAGCTTGAGGGCATAGAAGAAGAAATGAAGTCCATGAAGGCTAATAAAGTCTAGAACTTAGAAGTAATTTTTAAAAGAGCCAAAACAGCAGGCTGTAAATGGGTCTACAAGACAAAACTCGACTCCCAAAGAAATGTGAAAAGATATAAAGCACGACTCGTGGTAAAAGGCTTTACGCAAAGAGGAAAGATCGATTACAATGAGACCTTTTCTCCAGTCTCGTATAAAGATTCCTTCAGAATCATAATGACAATAGTGGCTCATTATGATTTAAAGTTACATCAGATGGATGTAAAGATAGCATTCCTCAATAGGGATTTGGAGGAAAATATTTACATGGCACAACCGAAAGGTTTTATCGTGGAAGAAAATGAAAGAATGAGATGCCGCCTAAAGAAATCGATTTATGGGTTAAAACAAGCTTCAAGACAGTGGTACTCGAAGTTTGATAGTACGATAAAGAGATTTGAGTTTAAAGAAAATATAAAGGACAACTGTGTTTACTCAAAGTTTAAAATGTGAAATTTATCTTCCTAATCCTGTATGTGGATGATATCCTACTGGCTAGTAGTGACGTCAGTCTACTACTGGAGATAAAAAAAAATTTGTCCTCAAACTTTGATATGAAAGATCTTGGTGAAGCTTCGTTCGTTCTGAAAATCGAAATTCATCGAGATAGAAACAAAGAGGTATTGGGACTGTCACAAAAGGCATATATAGAGAAAGTTTAGAAACAAAGAGGTATTAGGACTGTCACAAAAGACATATATAGAGAAAGTTTTAAAGAAATATGGTATGCATAAATGTAGTCCATCATCTGCACCTATAGTCAAGGGCGACAGATATGGGGATTTTCAATGCACCAGGAACCAGTATAAGATCGATCAAATAAAATCGGTTCCATATGCTTCAGCTGTTGGAAGCTTACAGTATACTCAAGTGTGTACACGCCCTGACTTAGCATTTGTTACCTTACTTGGCAGATTCTAGAGAAATCCTGGAATAGAACATTAGAAATTGGTAAAGAAAGTCTTGCGTTATTTGCAAGGAACAAAAGGCCTCATGATGACATACAGAAGATCATATTCACTCCATATAGTGGGGTACACAGATTCTGATTATGCGGGAGATGATAGAAAGTCAACATTCGGATATGTGTTTACTCTCGCTAGAGGGGCTATTTCGTGAAAAAGATTAAAGCAAACCGTCACTACATCGTCCACAATGTACGTCGAGTTTGTAGCATGTTATGAGGCTACGGGGTAGGTGAACTGGCTTAAGAAGTTTATACCCGGTTTAAAAATGGTTGACGACATCTATAGACCACTTAAGTTGTACTGCGATAATGAACCCGCAGTAATGTATGCCCACAACAATAAGTCAAGTTGCGCTGCCAAACACATTGACATAAAGTATTATGTTGTGAAAGATAAAGTTCGGGATCAAATAATAAGTCTTGAGCATATAAGTACCGCAAAGATGTTAGCGGATCCGCTTACTAAAAGCTTACTACCCAAAGTATTCATTGAACATGTTGCCGGCATGGGTTTAAAGGAAAGCTTGTGATTCCTGAACTAAAAAATGCCCCAAAAGTGTAGTAACTATTTCAGAACAGATGTGTATTGTAGCTGTTGAATCTATCGGCGATTGACCGTGACGATGAGACAGTTCTATGCATTAATCTGTAATGGAATGAGTAAAGTTAAAAGTATTTAAAAGTAAAAGTATAAGGTGAAATCAAAGGGGGAAAATGTTAGAAAGTGATCTCCACCATTTAGGCCCAACGGCCTAATGGGCCCTTGACACGCGCTCTGATTGGAGGCGCCCAGCCCAATATGGCTGGTGGGCCCCTGTCGCCAGTGACACAATAAATAGAGGCGGGGGCCGACCGATACTCATACCTGAGTTAGTCCGTACCGGCACACTCCACCGACAAACCCTAAACTCGATCTACGAGAGGGCGCTGTGCCGACGGGAAGCTCTACCACCACCACGACTGCCGTCACCGGGAGATCGACGATGTCGCCGCGGCTTCCACGCCTCTGCCCTCGTCACCGACCGACGCTGCCATAGCGCAGAAGGACCACATCGACAAGGGGCAGATGGCCACCTCGTCTTCCTCGACTCCGGTGACCGAATCCACAGGATCGGAAGGTATAAACACTGAAACATGCACCAATCCCGCACCCGAAACCCTAGGCTCTCGGATCTTGCTCGTAGATGATCCACAAAAGAAACTAACAGAGACTTCCTCGATGATCCAATGATGTGGGAGGCGTCGCTACTGCAGAACAATGTAGCTCTCTCGCAACAAAGGGGACAGTTTCTAACCTCAAAGCTAGCTGTTGAAAACCTACAATCGGACCAACAATCTTCCAGGAAACAAAAAGTGCCAATCAGAATATTGTAGAAGAAGGGCTTGAGATGTGCCTAGATGGCCTTCAAGGGATCCTCAAAGACACCACAAGTCAGGCAGCTCTACAGACTCCACTGAAGATTAGAAGTACAGCAGAACAATTGGTTGGACATCAATTGATCAAACCTTTGAGAAACTTCAAGCATAATGTGGTACCTCCTCTTTCTCCTTCTACACTACAAAATACATCATCCAAGAAGGAAGCAGTTGTTGTGTGATGAAGAGCAATCAGCGTTGCAGTCAAAAATCGAAGAATAAAATCAAATCTCTTAAACCAGAAGTCAGTGTGGTTCGTGATATGTTGACAAAGAAATGAATCATCATTAAGAAAGCTAAGAAGTTGGATGATTTGATATTACAGCAGCACCAGCACATGTACGAGCAGCCACTTAAGGCCTTCATGTAGGCAATTAGGGAGCTAACCAAGATGAACGAGGAGATGTCGTGTTAATTTGTTTTCATTTTGCTCTTGGGACCTGCATGTCTAGTAGCATCTCTAGTTGTCTAAACATCAAGCAATTATAAGGATAAGCAGCTCAAGTCGATATTGAATAGTTGTTACCTGTAGCTCTCTTTTGCTCTGTTTCATACCCAAACTTGGTGATGACCATAATCTGAGCCTAGCTTTATTGCTGAGTTAGATATTGTAACCTTAGGTTGTATCTCTCTAAATTTCTTTCTTAATAAATGGCAGCGCTTCTGCCTTGCTTTAAAAAAAAAATCGCAGACGGGCGCCTTGATCGTAGTACAACCCAGCGCCTTGATCGTAGTACAACCCACTCGACTTCTTTGCACTGAATCCTCTCCCGATTTCGTCTAAAAAAAAAAAATCCTCTCCCGATTTGGGAGAACGAGATTAGAATACGGCACAACAAGGTCCCATGGCTCACCCATCCATGTGTTGACTCGCGCGGCATGTGCAACAGCTGAATGAAACCTGTGCTGCTTCAATAGATGTGTGGCAGTGGAGGCCACGAGAGCTTCTAGACGTTTTATACCGTCGATACATATGAAAAGGAGAAAAGTGGTGTCACTGGATCGTTACGACTTTGGAAATTCAGGGGCTAGCTGAACCACTGCTGGAATCTTGAATGGTCGTGTACCGAACACGCAGGCTTCTACAACACGGTCTGGGTTGTTTTTTCCATTCTTTTCGTTCGATGCCATCACCAATAAATAAGAGGCCTTTCAATCTTACTACGTCACATTTTGTAGAGCAAAAATAATAGTGATTGTGAGACAAATTGAAGGTCAGATAAGTCAAATGCGCACGGTTCACGAATAAATACAGGCAAAAGAAATGGGAAATCGTGCCTCCACTAGTACGGAGAGCAATAAAAAATTGTGCTCACGTCTCCAGAATTTTTTTCATACGCACCATAACATTGTGCAGAAGAAGAATAAAGCGAATAGGTACATTTGGTTGGTTCTCAAATACGATCGATAACATATGCTCACAGGTGCTGCATCAGTTCACAAGAATTTCCCTAGCAATGAAAATGTGGAGGAACCTAACGCTTGGTGAACGATCATGTGAACATTTACACGGGTACATGCATTATGCTTAGCTTTTCTATACTGAAAACACTTTTCGTATAGAGACATGCTGCAGCTACAACACCCNNGACGACCTACGAACTACGAACAAGGTCGCTTTCGTGATATGGCAACCTCTCTCAAGCCAGGTAATTGTAGATCTGCGGGTTACTCCTGTCTCTCTCCAGATACTCCCGATCAATTAAGCTCTCTATTCTTTTCTTGATATCGGCAGGTTTAACCGGGAACTTGAGCTGAAAGAAGGGAGTCAAAGGGTTAAAAAGGTCAAAAGCTATAGCGTCAGGAGAATATCTCTAAGGGGTATTAATATACAGAACCATATAAATAGTTTGCACGTCACCTGCTGATAAAGCTCAGTTATTAGAAGAGTGTGACTGAGGACTTTCCTCGTCTTCATTATTCGAACAATGGCAGCATCAACCTGCATAGGTACACAAAAGTTGATATAGGTACACAGAAGTGCTGGATATTTCAGTTTGTTACTGTAGCAACTTTAGTGGAGAGAGTCAAAGCACCTGATACTGCCGATCCTGAAAAACTCGCTTAGTGGTACTAGTGTTTTCTTCTACTGTCTCCTTCATCTGAATTGCATTGACCTGGAAGTGCACAACAGCAGTTCAGCTTAATGACATGAACACACCAAAAACACAACCACTTTAAGGATAGCAAATATTACCTTTATACGATAGAGGGGCGCACTAAATTCTTCATTGAACACAAATTCATCCTTATCTTCAACATCTCTCCCTTTTGGTATCTGAAAAGAAACAGAACTAAAACCTGCCTTATTGAAAATGTGACTTGATGAAGCCAAGATAAGGAATCACACCTTTTGAAGAACCCGAACTTTTCCACATGCAAGTGATTGCAGGGTTCTTCTTAATTCTTTATCCTCGATGCCAGTAGATTCTTTGATGTCGATGAAGCTTAGTTTTTGGGCGTCATTGAACAACATCAGAACCACACTCTGACAGCAGGAATAAGTTGGTAATAAAATTAATTGTTGGACACAAAAGGTTACCACACAATAAGAACTGAAATTGGGATGAAAACGAACCTGGAATAATGACACTGCAAGTTCCTTTTTGCCTTTGGGAAACTCTGCTTTTAAGACACAGTGTCCCAAAGAATGCTGCCACATCAAACGCCTTCCACTGTACTTGCTCAAATAGAACTCTTTAAATATATCCTGCAAAAAAATGAGATGCATTAAAAATATTAGGTTCAGTGGCTCACTAATATCATCACCCAGGCCCTAAACTAACCTGATAGACATTCAGTTCATGAGGGAGTTTCACGTCCATCGGTGGATATGTTGGCCAATAGCTGGAAGCAAAATATATTTTATCATAATCATATATACATAAATTAACAACATGGAGGGTTGCATGTTAGAATGCTTGGCAACTGATGGAATAATCAGTGCAGTAAGACACCAGCAACTTGCCATACACAATGGAGCACATGTTGTGCCGATGTCATAATAAAAAGAACTACTCTTCAGAATGCATATCAAAGAAATGAGGAGGAAAAGATTTCTACCCTGTTGTAAGCACATGTACACTCATTTCGATGCCACTGGGAAGTTTTGTCCTCGCCTGGGATGATTGCTTAAATGATTCATTTATTTCTTTGGATAATTCAATGTCCTACAAAAAGCAATAATGCATCAAATGTTAACACGATTGCTGGATCAATACAAAGAAATGGAATCCAGATGTACCAAAGGATGTAATTAATGCAGATTCGCAAAATTAGACTGGCAAGGTCCAGAGTAAGAGTTAACTCTACCTTGAACATTCCCTCCAGCTTGTTGGTAAACTGACTTCCACACTCAGTTTTCAGCTGTAAAGAGAAATAAGCTAAGTTGTCCAGAGAAGTCACAACAGACAATAAAAAAAATTCACAGTTAAGAAAGGCATCATTACTTTTGTGATCATTGATTTTTCAGCATCTATAGATGCGCTCTTTCCTAACAACAACCTCTTAGCTAGATCCTTCTTGTAAAATGCCTCAAATACATCTTTACCCTGCACATAAAAAAAAGGTTATAACTAACTTATAGCGTTTATGATTTCAGCTTAAACCTTCCAAACAGGACCTTGAAACTTATATGTTGTTTCTTTCCATATGATCGTGGTTTCCAAAGACAGTAAGCTAGTACATAAATTGCATAACTATGCAAAAGAGCTCAGAATGTGTAATATATTTAAGATGCAAAATAGAAATGATTAGAACTACACTATTGATCAAGAAGAAATCTAGTAAAATAATCCAAGTTAAATAGCTCAGTAACTTACTTGTATAAACCGAAATAGAACCAAAACTTTATCAAGTATTCCCTCCAGCTCTTCTTCCGAAGTCCCTTTATTTCCAGCTCGAAGTTTCTCATCGAGAAACTTGGCAATTAACTCGGCAGGTCGATTCTGTTGGTGAAAAAGGCAGTCCAATCATTTGACAAGGAAATAACAATAGTCTAAATGCAACACATAAAATCACCCAACTAAAAGAAACTTGAAGGAAAGATATAACAGGATAACAGTAACTAAAACCACACGGCACGCTGTTTATCAGCTTTGAAACACGAAAAGTTCAAAGTGGTTACGATGACCCTATAGCAGACTCATGCAGTGCTAGTGGGTGGCACGGTGTCCTATCTGCTAAGTGCAACATATACTGAACACAATATACATATCTATTTTTTACCATCTTTAGTGATGTATTAGGAAAAGTAGAGACATTGTAACACTGTTTTTTCATGCTAATTCAGTAACCACTATTTCCAATCGCACTTATCATCAAATACACCATAAATAATTTTTCTTATTGTATAACTATTACGATCTCACTATAAATAATTGGAGTAAATCATTGGTCAAGGATTGTAAAGTTTGATCGGAAAGTTCACACAATGGGTGGGATATCAAATAAGTAATGAAGAATAAGTTTAATGACACAGACTAAAAGACTAAAAGAACAATGCATCACATACTTTACATAGTAAATACTAGTCAAGCTTTATGATAAATTCTGACCTACCTGGCGTAGATTGATAAGGTGCTGAAATGATTCTTTTATAGTATTGGAGAAAGTTTCATTCTTGGCAAAACTTTCTTCCAATATGTTGTCAAGAGATGCCTTAAATTCCAGAAGAAAAGGAACTAAATCTTTATCCTTTTCTTCATCCATAATAATGACCTGACCTGTGGCTCTGATATATGAACTGAGTGCTAGTCTTAGTAATTCAACCGCATTAACCCTCTGGAAAAGGTTGTACATTCTCGAAAGGTCATTTACACGATTTGCATCCATAAGCATTGTAAACCCCTGAAAATAAAGCAAACACAAGATTTAAATATACACAGAGGAAAGTCTACAAGTGGAACATAAAACTTTGATAGACTAGAAGTTTCTCAATCAAAAGCAAAGGAAACCAAATAGTTACCCGCAAAAATTCTAACATAATAATGTAACAGACTACTTGCAGTATAAGGATCTCACAAGCATCATACTTGCTCAGGGCACATAAAATATAATAAATTGCAAATGTGGATGTTCACCTTCTCAGTAATTGCAGAAGTATGCCGTTCTAGCAGTTGCTTTTCTGTAGTTGCTATCAGTGGTTTCCTTGTGTTAGCTTCCAAATACAGAATGCACCTTTCATGCTCTTCTTGCAATCTCGACTGCATAATTCAGGTGCCATGTCATCTGTTATCTATACCTGACTATTTCTACAAGTAAACTACAAGAAGAACAAAAAAGCAAAAAAAAAAAAAAAACTTACCTCCACGTGCTTCAAATAATCTGGAATATCAGACTGTTGCATATATTTGACACCTTCCGTAGCATAAAATTCAGAAGTGCATTCAAAAAAGGGCTTTTCAAAACTCTCTGAATACATTCCAAGAGAAGTAAACATCTTCAGAAGATGGCTAAGTAATGTCCTATCTATTGCTTCGCCAAGCCTGATAAAGAACATAGATTAAGACAATATAATCAAAATAAGGACCAGAGGACAAGGTTCACAAAATGAGTTCCACATACATATGACCAAACATAAAATATCTCAGGATGGTAGTTGTGGGCGCAAAAGACTGATCTGAAGGAGCTAAAGAAAGGTTTCAACTCAATGGTGACGTTGGTAGCTTGGGAGCTTCGGAAACATAGATGTGATTGTGTTTTCAATGGCACAGTTCCTAGCTTGACTCAGATGGTGTGGATCACTCAAGAGGCCATGTTTGGTGTCTAGCAGAGGCAAAGGATCTTAGGGATTTGTTGGCTCGTTTGGTCATTGTTTCATAAGTATAGTGATCGTTTGTTCTGACTTTTTCCTAGAGAGGAGTTTCACTCCCCTCCAATTTGTACTTTATCGTCCTTTCAATGAAATGACACGCAGCTCTCCTGCGCTGTTAAAGAAAAAAATTGCACATTAAGATATTTTATTCCCATATGCTCATTCATTTTTTCACTGATGAAAAATCCTACTTAAAAATGCATGTACATAATTATAGTAGACTATATGAGTAACTGAGTACTCTCTAAAATATGATAGGATGATGGTCGTCAAGATCCTATTGTGTAATCTAAAATGGTATTCATCATGCCTTAGGTCGTTAATTAATCAAGCAGAAAAGGATGCACATATAGAAAAGATATAAGCAGGCTGTGCACATATAATTAATAGAACTTATCGGACACGAATAAGCATACCTCTCACTCTCAATCAACCTGAGAAGGCCGGTTACAGTTTTATGCTCGATCTCCGGAGATAATGATAGATGCTTGCAGAACAGCTGCAATCCCATGTCCCAAACTGAACAAATATTTGCAACATTCTTGACATATTTTACATCAAGAAGTAGAGCAATACCACGAATAATCAACATCTGATCACAGAAATCTTGCCATGTTCTTTGCACTAGAGACAAAAATACAACCAAATCTGGACTTTGACCAACTAATGCTGATATTTTTTCCGCTATATGTTTTTCACATTCTTTCTTTATGCGCTCATATAGGTTTGCTCCCAGCTTGTGCAAACAAAGATCCCCAGCAGTCTAATAGGATAAAAAAATAGAATGTTCTTAAAAATAACAATACAAGAAGAGCATGGAGCCTTTCGGTATAACAGAAAATAACCTGATAGAGTTTCTCAACATCACATGAAAGTTTCTGCTTGAGAAATATAGCTGTAATGGCATCCTTCAAAATTGCCCATGTATCCTCCTCAAAGTTAGTTGGCAGTTTCGGTTGACCTAAAGCAGGCAATTTGCCCAGTATGACAATTACAAAGATTGTTGAAAGAAATATTGGATGTTCTTCAAAAACAACGTATAATCTTTTAGCATAAATGTTGCAAAAGATTTCAGAGATTTGTGTATACATATTCTGAATTTGTTTGTAACTCGTGCAGTTGCAAGCGAAAGGAAATGTAACAACATTGAGCACCAGAAAAAAAAAAAGGAATAACACAACAAGCAAGGAGATAGGGGAGTTAGCTTTTTTACACGTCAGCAGTGAGCTGCTAAAAAATCGCCACGAGCACTCTACACACAGGGTGAACATTCAATGATGCAAAATGCAGATGCACATCTAGTTAGAAAGCCCAACATAAAGTGATACAATCAAGCAAAAAAATCCTCTGATGATGACGAACATACAACTACACACATAATAGCAAGGTAACAGGGAAAAAAATCTGAAATGCAACAAACATCCACAGAGATTCAGTAACATGACACTAACATATAATTAGAAAAGGAACAATCATCTGATTTCCCTAGCAGGGCACTGTCATTAATTTCCAGAAATAGTGCATAGATCTAACCAATTTTCATGTCTCGAGCACAATGAGCCTTCTGTTCTGTAAGTAGGGGGGGGGGGGGGGGG
>BCLG01000363.1:103229-118414 GCA_001602295.1 Zoysia matrella | reverse complement strand
AATTACACCAACGGGACGGTTGCCAGAGCACGTCTGGCAGGCGACGTGATGCGGGCACGCGAACCGCCGCATCCACAACACCGTCCGATCGAGAATTTAAATCAACCGCTCGGATCAACCGACGGTTCGAATTCTCGGACGGCCCGATTGCCCTCCGCGTGGAGGCACAGGAGCCGTCTGATCCCCGTAACCGCAACGGCGGGTTCAAACACGGGGAGGCGACCGAACGAAACCCCTCCGCACTTGGCTGGCCGACAGCCGAGGCCGCCGGAGGGCTGAACCATACGTTCAGGCGCTGATCACGGCTAAGCCTAGGCGCGACGCTGATCATGGGAAGGAGCCGCATCGAACCGGCCCGACCTAGGCGTCTCACTGAACGAAAGACCGAGAACGACCTCGGCCCGACCTCAAAAGTCGGAACGATGCGTGCACGCAGAACGAAACCCCTTGCGATCAACCAATTGGCAGCCGAGGCCACCGAGCCAAGCCAAACGATCGGACGCTGATCATGACCTCTGTCTAGGCGCGCCGCCGACCACGGACCGCGCTTCCAGCTCTCCAGACGCCCTACCAAGCATAAGGACTAGGATCGACCTCGGTTCGACCGCAGCCATCGGCACGATGCCTGGCAGATTCCCCGAGTCGCTCTGGGACCGGGTGACGACCGGGCGAAGCGACTCAGATAGGATCAACTGCCAACGAAAGGTGGTCTGTGTAACGATCCAGCCCACGACCGATCCTTTGGATCGACCGAGGGCTCGGGGGCTACGCCCTATGGGCGCGCTTGTGCGCACCCATAGAAACTTGAACTTTCGGAACGACCAGCCCAACGCTGCCTCAATCGAGAACCTCGAAGCGGCATCAGGCTCGGGGGCTACTGTCGGGATCACGTACCCCAGGTACCTAACAGATCGCTCCAACGTGAGAAAATCGGGGGTCGGACGACACGGGCTCCGACCCCTCCACGACGACCTACGACGGCTATCTCATGGCCACACAAGGGCGCGAAGACCTCGGGCTCTGAGAATAACACCCGGAGACGACCCCCAGGAGGCAGGTACCGCGTTATGGTACATTTACTCCGGGAATCAGCTGCCATCCGTCCCGATGAGACAGGACGAGATTCACCACAACGACACTCCAGCAGAAAGCTGCGACGACTGCCACACACGATGGGACAGCACTATAGCTAGCACAGTAGCGCCGGACAGGTACTACGATACCCGCCGACATGCCCGACGCGACGGGTCATGACTGCGCCTGGACGGAACAAAGTGATGTCGACAACGACGGACGGGTCCACCTGTCGGCGAGACGGCAGGATTGCGTAGGACCTATTGCATGTAACCTCAGGGCTCTCCCTATATAAAGGGAGGCCTGGGGAGCGATAGAAAGAGGAGAACACCACACCAAACACACCCCGAGTTTCTCACACCCAGGGTCCTCCCGTGAAGAGAGGCCCCCGTCTTGTAACATTGTTCTTGAGATAATCCGCTCCCTAGACGTAGGGTATTACACCACTCGGGTGGCCCGAACCAGACGAAAAATCCCCTTAAGTCCATCTCAGACTAGGCCATATCGAATCCGAAGGCATACCGTCCCTTACGATCGTATCTTTACTGTGCCGGTGGTCAGAACGCCGACACTTTCTTTTATTGCGCCTTCCGTCAACTTTAACCAATGTTAGATGCGAGTTGAAATTCCTACTTTACCCATATTTGAAAAATGAGCTGCAAATGAGTACTGCTTGCTGAGATGGTACTGATGCCAAAATTTTAAACAGATTTCATGTTACATATAATAATCTATTTAATTTCAATATAAAGTTATTTTTTCTTGAAAAATTAAACCATCTTTTTTATTTCAAAATAAAGGTATTTATTTCTCTAAAAATTATACCATATGTTCGTTTCAATATAAAGTTATTTTTTCTCTAAAAATTAAGCCATCTTTTTTATGACAATATAAATTATTTATTTCTCTAAAATTTAACATATAAGTGTAACAGACCAACCACAGAAAAGACGATTCATCGAATACAAGATCTTATCGGGTGTCACTCGGTGAAGTGATGACTAACAATACAACTTAAGTACCATAAAATATATTACAAACTGTTGCTTAAATTTATAAAATCAAAATTTTTAAAAGCACGGAAGCAATAACGTAAATTAAAGTCTCATAGAGACTATTCATAAAATACCATCGAGCCCATATAATACATCCACTAGCAGAACACAAACAGCAGCGAGGCAAGAAAGGCTCCCAACGGACATAGCTACTCGAGCTCGAGGTTGTTTCTGCTAGTTAGTCCAAAGGAGAGAGAGAGAAACCACCTGCACACAAAATCACAAAGGGCCCAGTCCTGAGCATTCAAATACTCAGCAAATCTTACCCGTCAACATGACTAATTACAATTAATTTCAAAGATATGATAAGGCGGACTCACATGAGATGGCCATTTACAAAACTAATGCTAATATAGTGGATCTTTATACTCAAGTTTTAACGGTAAATTAAGTTACAGAATGAAATTTTAATTTGTGCTATATCAAACATAGTTACCAAGCAATTGCTATAAACTAAGCAACCAATTCATATTATTATTATTATTGTTGTTGCTGCTGCTATAAACTACGATATGACGCAGTGAACAAGCAGTACTCATTACTGTGAGGGGCAACGATTATAATCGATTTTACACCAGCTGAGAAAACCCGAAATACACGACACATACGTGCTTACTAGAAGCCGCATGTGGCCACCTTGCGCAATAATACAATAGGGTCGGCCCGAGGACTACCGCTCTCAAGCATATAGTCCTACATGCGATCACCACGTCGGATACATCCATGATTAGATTTAAGGCTTTTCTTTACTATCCCGCCGAAAAAGAGATAGAAAGACGTCTAACCACTACGGTAGTGAGCTACATCAATTTTTTTAACCCATAATTTCAGTATATATTCGGTAGGTTCAAACTTGTTAAACAGGACCACACTCGAAAATTGGTTCTTAACGACACAGACGAAGCAACCACCGAGAAGGCACTGCCTTCTCAAACCCTCATATACTTTATCCCCGCCCAATCTTAGATTTATTCTAAGTGTGGAACAAAATAAAACCTATATCTCGCGATTGAGATTTCTCATTCACTCGACTTCTACCGTTACTTATAGTCTACCTCTACATCAAGTTACCTATACCAACAACACTAATCATAAATAATAAGGTACTTAGCATACAATTTTAGTTTTTCAAACAACTTCTAATACCTAATGCACAATACATTAACCAAATCATACACAGTGATAAAAATAAAAACTTAAAAGAGGTTAATACACCGAAGCTTGCCTTAACTTTGTTCACAGTTAACTTCCTTTGCCAAAGAACACCTCCACGCTTCTCTTCGAATGGGTTCGGTCTTAAACAAGATATCATATGCAAGGAAATAAATTACGCTAGTTTTTCAACTAGAAATAAAGTCGATGATAGCTTTTATTTTCAAAAGAAGACTCGCAATTTAACTATAAAACTTCTTTAAAATAATTTTTTATTCATGAAATCAAAAAGTTATAAACAAAATTTTGGGAAATTATTCAGGATGTATTGAAGTCAAATAAATTTATAAAAATTTAAATACCGTTTAAACACAATTAAACATTTATAAAAAAATTAACAATGAAAATTAAATATAAAACTTCTTTAATATGGTTTTTAAAAATTAAAACACTAAATTTGAGTTGCTCATAAAAATCAGAGAGGTTATAATTGAATTTTTTTTTAGAGAAATGTTCAAGATTTGTTGCAATCAATTTAAAATTATAGGAGATTTAAATACCATTTGAACTCAATAAATCAATTTAAGATTATTTCTGATGAAATTAAATACAAAACTCTTGGCAAGCACAAAATTTAACTAAATAAACAAAAGAGTAGATTTTCTAGAATTTATTAAAATCAAATGGATTTATAATGAATTAAATATCGCTTAAGAAAGATAAATCATTTATAAAATTATTTTGTTGAAAATAAAATATGAAACTTTGCAGAAACAAAAGGTTTACTTAAATAAAAAGGAAAGTGAATTTTCTAATATTTTATCATGTCAAGGCAAAATGATAATGCATTAATAAATTATTTAGTGATCTGAAATGTTTAATTTAATTTCATGCATAAAATGAAAATGTGTTAGCTTCAGAATATAGTTCTAGTTGAGAGGACCCTAACAAAATTTATTTCACATTTTCAAGAGCTATAATGAAGTTTCTATGATTTTTTTACAAGTTTACACTAATTTTTGGGCAATTAAATAAATAATTTCAAAAAAGAAATAACTTCAGCCAGTGGGGACGTGGCCACAGGCTTGACCACAGGGTTCCCCACACGAAATCTCTCTGTGGCCACAAAAGATCCGACTGGAGCTTGAGCTCCAGTCATGGCTGCTCACCCGCCTCTTTGCTGGAGGCGGCGGCGGCTTCGCCGGAGCTCGGCTCCTGGCGGCAAAGACAACGATGGAGAGCTCCATCATGAGGAGAACGACGAGGGGAACTCGCCCCTGCAGTTGCTGAGCTAGGATTCTCACCGGAGAGCGGCCGGCGGCGAGGGGTGGCGCTCGACGAGGTTCGGCGGAGTCGTATGGTCGACTGAAACTTGAAACTCCCTGCTCCTACAGCTTCACGGCGAGGAGAAGGCCGGCACCGGGGCTGTAGCTGTCGAGGCGGGCAGGAGATGGGTCATCGGCGTGGTCCCAACGAACAACGACGAAGAACGCTCGATTCCCTGCACAGTGGGCTTCGGATTCAAAAGAGAAGTACTCCGATGGGTGCGTCCCGACCTGAGGAGTTTAGTAGCCGTTGGAATCGAAGAATAACCTTCGGAACTCGCCGGATTAAGTCGGAAAAGGCCGGCAGCTTCAAAAGTCGAGATGTGGGGAAAAAAATCCAAAATCCAGCTATTCTATGAGAGGAATTGCAGCGATTTTCTTGGGGATTAGCTAGAGGAGTGTGGGGGCTCCGGTCTGCACGGTTGAGAGGGCTTGGGACGCGTTGTGGAGGTAGGGTGCCGAGCTCGAGTTGAGGGCAGCAATGGCGACCGCCCCTAGAACGGGAAGAAAGAGGGCGAGAGGAAGTGAGGGAGAGAGAAGCCGACGTCGTAGCTACAGGCCCTCAGACGTGGCATGCAGTTGGGAGCGGTGCCGTGCATGCCCTCCACGACAGGGTGTGCTGGCAAAGAGAGAGAGGAGAGGGAGTTGTGCTGTCCGATTCTGGGAGGAAGACGCCCTGGACGGCTGACAGCCGGGCCCCACTGATCTTTCCAATTTTCTTGATTTCGCTAATTTTCTGTGCTACACTAGTTTTGCTATGAAAACAATCCTTCCTGAGGTCTAAAATTTTTGAAATGCAGTGTGGTAGATCTTTTTAAATGGAACAACTTTTATTTTGAGACCAAGTTCAAAATCTAAATACTTTTTATTCTACAAAACTTTGAATATAGGAAATCATTTAAAAGGAATAATTCATTTGGGCCTTTTGAACTTTAAATAAAATTTTATAAATTTCTAAAATTCAAGTTCCTGCAATACCTTCCAAAAGAGAATTTATATTTCTTTTCAAAATATTTCTTTACAAGTTTTAAACTCATTTTTGAAATTTAAATTCTAATTGGAATTTGGCGTTCGTTTGAATCGCTTTAATTGCTTTAGAGCTCGGTTCTGAAAGTTTTGAATTTGCACAACATTGTTTCTTTATTTAAAAACATGAAGTGTTACAATAGGTACCTTCAATATTGATTATTTTCTCCTAACATTAGTATCCCAGCCACAACCATTTAGCATTGTATGTTGAATGAAAGTAGCATGAACCTTGTACCAATGAAAAAAAAGAATAAAATAATCTGAAGATAACAGCAAGCAGCGCCACTAGCAAGAACAAGAACAACGCATATTGTTTCAGTTCACACGTCAATTCAGTTCAAGTTCATACATGCCATTTATCACACGCATGACCAACGCCCTGGCTGGATCCCTCGGTTGCGCCTTTGCTCGAGCCCTGACCGGCGCCCTGGCCGGCATCCCCTGCAGGGGCCGAGGACAGCCTCCACTGCGTCGGCGTTCCTGGAGCCGAGGACAGCAGCGGCGTGCTGGTCAGCCTCCACTGCGTAGGCATGCAGGTTCAGGCGCCCCTGCGGCTGCGTGCTGCTCGGCCTCCCCTGCGGCGACGCGCAGGTCAGGCACCCCTGCGCCGGCGAGTTGCTCGGCCGGCACTGGTGCACTGCTCCGCTTCCCTTGCGGCGGCGCGCAGGTTAGGCACCCCTGCGCCGGCGCTCTACTCGGCCGGCGCCGGTGCGCTGCTCGGCCTCCCCTGCAGCCGCGTCCAAGCTGTGGACAGCCTCCGCGGCGCCCGCAACAGCCTGGGCGCCCTGCCTGGCGCCATGGCCCGGAGCTCGCGGAGGCTGCGCCCGAGGCGAGTGGCGCCCACGACCTTGCGCAGGTGCTCGCGACCGCGGAGCAACACCTTCTGCCGCGGCGACAGGCCTGGGCTGGGGCTTGCGACGCCCTTCTCCATGCAGCGTCGCCGGTGACGACTGAACACGATAGGATTTGGGATGAGATGAAAAGAGGATAGTAGAATAGACATTACGCGTTACTGTCAAAGGTGATATAACGGTGAAACCTGGAAGTAAAATAAAAAAAAATTCATTTGATCCTCATAAAGAAATTCAAAACGAAAAGTGTCAAAAAAAAGAAAGAGGTAAGTTTTTTAGCCCTTAAAAAAAATTCTCTCTAGGAATTATTGGGTGCGGCGGCGCGCGAGATCGCCGGACGTCGGGGCATCACCGAACACAGATTGATTGCTCAAAGAGGAGGTGGTGGAGAATGCAGCGGCCGGCGCTCACATCCTTGGCCTGGGCCGGAGGCGGTCGGCCTCGGTGAAGATGTGGCTGCGTTTGATCTTGACGAGTGAGGTGCACCCGCTGAGCGCCATGGTGAGCTCGAACTCCTCACGCAGCATCCGCAGCACGTTCCGGACGCCGGCCTTGCCCTCCGCCGCCAGCGCGAACACCACCGGCCTTCCGACCTGACCAACAACAGCACGACCACCATATCCCCATCAGTCCTTACCAGTACTCTTTACACGTGGACATATGCGTGCGCGGCGCGGGAGCTGGGTCTGGGTGGCTTACGAAGACGCAGGCAGATGGCAACGGGGCACGAGATCGGAAACTCGATGGTTTTTTACTCAATTAAGGTATAGATATGAAGAGATTTTTATACTCGTTAACTTAACAGCTATGAATAAAAAAATTTACTCTGATATATATTTTTTTATTAGATATAAATATATAAAATATTATATCTCATATATTATTTTAAATTTTTTTACTTAATATGTCATATTTAATTCAAATTTATATTAATTTACTTATTGTGTGTCAATAAATTAAATATCTATTCATATTAAATATAATATATATATATATATATATATATATAATAATTAATTATAATTGTAGTTGTATTTTTAATGGATATTCGACCCGTAAAATGCGAGCGCCTTGAACACGTCGGTGCCGCGGCGGACGCCGTCGTCGAGGTACACCGGGGACGCGCTCCCTGCGCCGCGTTAACGACCTGGTGCGCGTCGCGCGCGAGAACAGCTCGGTCAGATTCTGTCTGTGTGCTTGATTTGCCGGGAGATAAAATGGACCGTGCGTGTGCCTGACGTACTAACCTCCTCGAGGGCGCTGATGGTGGCCGGCACGTAATCTAGCTGACGCGCGCCGTGGTTCGACACGATGATGCCCGCCGCGCCGGAGTGCACGGCCAGCCTCGCTGCTGTTTCGCGAGTTCGCCGGCGTCAATTTGGTTGGACCTTCACGTAATCATGTGAAGACGAAAGAAGCTTACCGTCCTCTGCAGTGCCGACTCCCTTCACCAGGATCAGCAGCGAGGTGATGCTCTGCAGCCACTTGACGTCCTGCAGTTCCACAAGCCCGATACACTCTTTCAAAATTATTCACCATGTTCTATTCTCATTGGCATCGCCATATCAGAGCCAGTAAACAGCGAGATCGTGCAAGATGGCTGACGGCAACACTACCTTCCAGCTCAGTGTGCGGTCGATCTGTCCCGCAAAGAAGGACGCCAGCCCCGAATCTTTAGCCGAGAGAAAAAAAAAAAGTAAACATCACTGCAGTCAAGTGATAAAAACTAAGTAACCATTCTGCAAACAAAACTCATGAATCCAAGCGTGAGAAAGTGGATAGGAACGCAGAGGTTGCAATGAACTCTGAAGTCACAATATGACCTCAGACCTCGTTTCACTTACCATATTAAAGTATTATTCCTCCAATTTTTTTCAGTACAAGGTAATTGTCACAGCACAGAAGCAACAGAGATGCACATTTTTCAGGGAAACTGTATACAAGTAGCAGCTAACATTTCTCATTGGGCTAGAATTCGGTGTAATACAAGTATATCTATACTAAAGAACATGACAGACAGAGCACCCAGGATTGCTTGTTTTTTGTTTTCTTCTAACCAAAGCTCAGAAGCAAAAAAACGGAAGCAGACTTTTGTTTATCTTCTCATAAGCAAACCCATTCCCTCCTTCCACAAACAATGTCTCATGGCACAAAAACGGGGTCCTTACTTCCCCTTGCCCTCCTGAGTCCAGACACTGTCCCATGAGTTGTTTGCTTTTGGCGCATCAGCAAACTGCTGACCTTGTCCCTGCAATGATGGAGATCCAGCATGCTGAGCACCACCCTTCTTTGGCTTTGTCTTGATTCCCAGTAGACGTAGAACAAATCTAGCAAGCTCACCATAGAGCATTCCACCTCGATCACATAACTACAGACATGATAAAACTGTATCAGTGAAAATACAAGAAGTCTACTTGAACCAAGTTCAACAGGAAAAGTACCATCCAAAAGATATACCTGCAAAAAAGCCGTGATGAACATGTGGAATGCTTGAGTGTTCTGGCTGATCAGGAAGCTAACTCGGCCACAGAAATTTACAACTCCATGCATCTATAGTTAACAAAAGAAACTATTAAGATAATTGTAAAGTAGATGGAAACTGATTTCCTGTTTATGAATATGATTTAAAGAAAAAGCTATATTCTATACATTAGCAACCATGGTTTTATTTTGAATTGCTAGGAAAAAAAATTCCCAAAACTGAAATAAAACACTAGACTGCACCAGAAGGCACCATCATGTCTTGTTATTGAATACAGGATGCAAATGCAAGTAGCTCTAGTAAATTTTAAACATAACATTGTTCATATGTGAAGGATATAAGTAACCACTTTCAAAATAAGATTCATCTTCAACTGTGTTAATAATCAAACAATGAGCTGGTGGGAAAGGCATATTACCACTCGTAGGAAGGACATCCAAAAACCTGGGGGCGGCGTTGGAGGGCCAAACGAATTTGGACCTTGATTATATGGACTCATGCCCATACCATAACCACCATAGGGACCTCCCAAACCACTGTTATACATCGACCCACCATACATTCCTGAACCTCCATACATATTACCATAACCTGAATACATGTTGCTTCCATAAAGCCCACCATTATTATAAGCTCCACCAAATCCACCATATGAGCTATACATGTTGGAGCCATAACCTGCATTTTGTTCAAACTTTTAGCATTTCAGACACAAGAATATTTGATGAAATGTGTAGAATATAGCAATTACCCCCATAAGAATTTCCGTAGCCTTGCTGTTGCCAAGGTCTTGGGGGCACAGGCCCTGAAATGCCGGTGGTTACATTGGATGTAACATTGTTCCCTGTTGTAGAAACAATTTCTCCTGGTCTTGCCGTCCCAGAAGCTTCAACAACATCACTGGTACTACCTCCAGAGGGAGGCTTGAAAGGTGCTGGACCAGATGACGTCGCCGCACTTTCCCATGGTTTTGGACGTGGATTACTGCCTGCCAATAACATTCGGAATCACTCTAAGACTCAAAAGGAATAATAACTACTCACATGTTATAATCAATAGTCTGCTTAGCCGTCAGAAATAACAGGGACCAAATGATAAGCATAATCTGACTTAAGTAAATACAAAAATAGCTAAACTTTTTTTATTAATATGAAAAAGGGTGACTTGGAGGGAGAAAGGGAAGAAAATATAAAGCCAAAATATTGAGAACGAATTTGAACCCTGGCCGCAGTTTGAACACCAAAGTAAAAGTCATGTAAGATGTAATCCTGATAATTGTTATGTTCCTCACTGCAAAAGAAAGGCAACTGTGGCTTTTCCAGGAATTGCCCTATGGGACCATCCAAATGAAATAATTAACGAAGAATAAGAGGTTGACCAAAATTGGCCAAGGACAGGCAATAAATGCATGAGATATGATGAAGGAGGCTTCAGCCTACCAAATGATCCAAATAGGTGTCGACATGGTTTATTTGGGCATGAATCAAATATATAGCTAGGTAGTGACTCAAAATTTCGAGTCAACCCCAAACATCGAGTTGCTTTTGTTCTGCAAAGCCTGGGATGATATCAAAGTTCTACTCGAGATATAACTGTAAGCTGGGGTATAATTTTGAGTTCTCACTATCTGCTGCTCTCCTAGCGCGTTAATTACCTCCCAGAGTAGCTTAATCGTTGTAACCCACCACGGTTCACCACCACCCACCGCTGCGCTGCCGAATTCTAATTTCTATCTAATTCAGCATGGGGAAGCAACCATATCCCCGGAATCTCCCCGCCAGCCCAACCGCGAGTCAAATCCAACCCACAGAACTGAAATCGAGCACGAACCCCATCGATTCGCCACTCCGTCCCCGACGACCTCACGGCCGAGCCCGCCGCGCACGCGACCGACCAACCAAACAAAGACGCACACGCACGAAAATAGAGGGAGGCGGTGGAAGATGAACCTGATGCCATGGTGGGCGCGCGCGATACGGTGGGCGGCAGCCGCGGGGTCTGGCAGCTCTACCCTGGTCTCCCCTCTCGCTTGCTCCGCCCGTCGCCGCGGTCGTGCGAAAGAGTCCAGCTCACGCGGCGGACGAAACAATAATAACCGATGTCCTCGCCCGACTGCATCCGGGGCAGCGCGTTTCCGATTCAGTCAAGGTCTCCTCTATTGGACTTGAATTTTTTTCAGTGGACCTTTTGGGCTGAATCGATACTCTTGGGCTGTTTCTGTCACTAAATTGGAAACGAAACGCTTCATGTTAACAGGCCGGGAAAGATCGGGCCTAAGAAAAGGAGGTGCTTGGGTTGTTTCTCGGCCATTGCTGGACGATGGACATGTATCTGAACATGAATGGAAAGGAAGTATGAAAACAGACACACGTACTACTGCCTCCATTCTGATATAAGTTATTTTTAAATTTTGTTGATTATAACTTTAATTTAAAATTTTATATATTCGATTAAATTTAAAAATTTAATATTTATATTTTTAAATTTATCAAAATAAATTTTTTTAATATATAAAATTTATTTTATTAAAAATAATTAAATGTTTTAAAATCATTGATCAACATTATAATCAATAAAATCTAAAATAAAATTCTATTAAAACGGAGGGAGTGGGCCAAGGCGGCAAACACAGTAAAAAGCAGATCAACATCTATACGTGACGTAGGTGCTGACGATCAACGTCACGTAGTAGAGCTCTTGCACTCTTGGAAGCTTATGCCACCAACTGCCTTAGCGTTATACCGCAAGCCGCCAGCCATCTTCCTCGGCGCCTCCGGTCTCACCTCACCAAAAGGACCCCAAGATCCCTGCGGCCTCTCATCGTCCGTCCCCACGACAACTCCACTCCACCTCCATGGCCCAAGCCAAGAGCGACCTGCTGCTGCTGGACGTGTTCGGCAGCCCGTTCGCGCAGCGCGTGCGCATCGCGCTGGCGGAGAAGGGCCTCGCGTACGAGCGCGCCGAGCAGGATCTCTTCGCCAAGAGCGACCTCCTGCTTCGCGCCAACCCCGTGCACGCCAAGGTCCCCGTGCTCATCCACGCCGGCCGCGCCGTCTGCGAGTCGCTCGTCATCCTGCAGTACCTCGACGACGCGTTCCCTGCTCCCCCCGCCCGGCGGCGCCTCCTCCCCGCCGCCGACGACGACCCGTACGCGCGCGCGCGGGCGCGGTTCTGGGCGGAGTACTCCGACCGCGTCCATTCCTGCGGCAAGCGGCTGTGGATGATGCCGAACGGCGAGTCGGCCGAAGACCAGGCACGGGCGGCGGCGCGGGCGGAGATGGTGGAAGTGCTCCGCGCGCTGGACTCGGAGCTCGGCGACGACGAGTTCTTCGGCGGGAGCGCGACGTTCGGGTACGTCGACGTCGCGGTGGCGCCGTTCACGGCGTGGTTCCGCGTGTACGAGCGGTACGGCGAGTTCAGCGTGGAGGAGGTGTGCCCGAGGCTGGCCGCGTGGGCGGCACGGTGCGCGCGGCGGGAGAGCGTCGCCGGCAACATGTACGCGCCCGACAAGGTGTGCGAGCTCGTCGAGCTCTACAAGCAGCGGGTGCTTGGGCAGCAGTGATCGGTTCTGATAATGCTTTGATCAGAATTTGTATTTGCTCGTTTGATGGCATCAATAATACTAATGACATAAAAAAAAATCTCTGTCGGCTTCAGAACCTGTACTTTTCACATCTCAAAGAACAACTAAGCACCACACAAATAAGATTCCGACATCCAAACTGCCAGAGGACCACAACATGAATCGACTTGTTTATCCAAACTCTCAGGGCATGTTTGGTTCTCTAGAATTAGGCTGAAATGAATCCAATTCTTGATGTTGGTCTGTTTGGTACCTCCTTTGAATTCCTTTGTTGATTTCGGTCCAATTCCGAAGGTGAAATTGGAGACCTGCTCGCATTTCCGACCCAACTCGATAGAAATCTCTGGAATCCTGTTCCTGCCTCGTGAGTTGTGACTCGCCTGCCCGTCGTCTTCGATAGCCACCGCCGCCATGGGAGAGATCGAGGGATCCGCGTGGCTCGCACCGCCATGGGAGGGATCCGTGAGCTGCGCACCGCTAGGGAATGGATCCGCGTGCCGCGCGCAACCAGGGGAGAGGTGTCCGCGCCGTCGTGGTCTTCATGCCCTTGGAGCACTCACGGAGGAAGAAGTCAGCTCACGAACGCCGATGAGGAAGAGCTGCGAAACAGCGAGAACACGGACATAAGCACCCACCGTCGGCTGGCACGTTCGCCGCATGTGCCACGCTTAGGGCTGGACACTTGCGCGGACATCATCGTCGGCAACGAGGTGATGCGCGGCGTCTCCGGCGGCCAGAAGAAGTGCCTCACCAGTCACCACAGGTCCCCCTTGCCGTCTGCCTCATCCTCCCCTAATTTTCTCTCCCCCTCGATCGTATTCTAAACCCGGGTTTTGATTTCAGGGGAGATGCTGGTCGGCCCGACCAAGATGCTGTTCATGGACGAGATCTCGACAGGTCTCCCCGGCTCCACCATCTTCCAAATCGTCAGGTGCATATAGCCCGCGCCAGGTCTTTGAGCTCTTCAACGACGTCATGCTGCTGTGCGAGGGGCAGATCGTCTACCAGAGGCCCAGGGAGAACGTGCTCAAGTTCTTCGAGATCTCTGGATGTGAACTATTTCTTTTTTTAATAGTTAGTCATAGGATGTATTAATTCTTTACAGATTGACCCAAACAACAATTTTGATTTCAAAATTTTAATTTCAAGCACATCCAAACAAGAAAAATGGAATTGAATCTATTTTCAACCAATTTAATTCTAAGCAATTCAATTTCTTGAAATTTGATTCATAGAAATTGATTCAATTCAAGATCCAAACAGACCCTCAGAAAAATCTGTCCGGCGCTCCAGGGCGCATGAAAATTGCCCGAACGGTCAGGTACGGAAATACTTATAACGAACAACCGCGGTTGCAGGACAAGCATACAACCATTTTTAAACCTCTTCGCTCCCACAAAATTTGTACAGCATCATCTAAGAAGAGGAAACAAAGGCACATGATTGATTGATAGACAGCAGCAGGGTCGATGACGGCAGACTTCCGAAGAAACCGCAGCTCCTCCAAAAGTTGCTTGATCATCGGCGTAAAGTGTAGCACTTCCAAAAGCTGAATTATTACTGGAACAGATCCCAGCAATTAGACGTCTTCAGTTTCTGCAGGGTGAAAGATGAAGAACAGTAATTGTGACACACTGTATAAGAAGCTTCTTATAAAACGCAATACCAAAAGATTATATGTGACCATGGTTTGCATGCAATGCGTTTTCATATCTTGATGGATGATAACAGCCATTCAAGTATGCAGGAACATGCACATTTTCAATATTTTGAATCGCTCATCTAGCTCAAAGAAGATGCATGAATTTATTCCTGTAAGAACCATAATTGTTCAGTTAAACAACTAAGTAAATATGAGGAAAAAAACGCTTTAGAAGTTAATCAGGAGGCACAGTATCAGAATCTGACTGAAAGCTATAGTATATTCAACCAGAGGCTGTAACCATCTATCTCACTTTAGAAGTTTGGAGCTTTAGGTGCCATAGTTCAAGCAAAATACCAGAAATGGATGGGGGCATATCCATTCTTGAACAAAAAGAATTGGCTCTGGACCATTACCTAATGTTAGCAATGATTGAAAGATTCCGATGTCACAACAAAATATTCTACTCCTCTATGGCATTGGCAACGGGTCATATTGGCGAAGAAATAAATTGGATTTTTCTAACAGGACAAGTCACCGTGAAAGTACTTCTTTTTCCGTGGCAATACACTAAAAATCAATATCTGAGAGCTTAGATTCGAAAGGAGTCTCTCTGACAGCTGCTATATAAATTATCATAGCGGAGTACATGTTTCTGCCTGTTCAGGGTTCACATTGTTGAGGGTCTTAATAGCATATATGAGTTCTAAGTTCTTAAGATAAGGTGCCTTGAGCTTAAGTGTATAAACTGTTGAATATAATGCGGTAAGTACAATGCATCTAGGTTGAAATTTGGCTTGCAGCAGCTCATCAAAGCCTTACTATGACACTTAACACAGTAGCTTGGCAGAACTTCATTGCATGAACATATCATTAGGTACCCATTTCAACATTACCCTCTTGAACCATGTGAAGGCGATCCATAAGAAAATAAGGCAATTATGAATTGTAATCGCAAGTTTTCATTTCAAAGATCCCAGAGTCCACAATAA
>BCLG01000363.1:84450-102525 GCA_001602295.1 Zoysia matrella | reverse complement strand
AAAAGAATGTGATTTCAGTGTGTGGGGATCAAGTATTGATATTTAAATAAACCATAATTTGCATGATAAACCAAATTTTAGCAGTTGGAGTTCGATAAACAATAAAAACAAAAGACATTTAGTCCCTAGGAAATTAGAGTAGGCTAGTAGTTGAAGTTCCATAGATCTAGAAAATGTAATCGAGCTGACTAAATATCAAGGGAACAGTAAATAAGCGCCCCATCTGAGGCAATTTTATTGTAGTTATTAGAAGGACAAAAGTGCAGGACTGTGAGTCTGAAACATGGATGGAACAAAAATCAGAGAAGATTAAATAGACTTATATGTAACTTTTCTATTCAAGCTGAATCTAATTGAGCTGAGAGTTTATTTTTAATTAACAGACTTGGGGCAGTGATAGATCAGTGTCCAAAATGATAAGGTAACATTTCTTTGGGGAATATTAAAATGTGCTCTGCTTGATATTACAACAAACAACTGGTGGGCATGAAAGCAAAAGAAAGAAAGAATGAGTCCTTGTGCAATCAGTTACGCCACAGATTACAAAAGAGATTATAAAAGATAGTAGACTGAGATGCTTTTTTTCGAGTCGGCAACGAATTGGAGAGAAAAAAAAATTGAATGAGTCTACATTGAGCTACCAGTTGCCGCATGCTGATGTCGAGCAGTCATGTTTGCACCACAGTTGGATGAAGCAATGGTGGAGTCAACCTGATGGAGGGCTCCCAGCTCTCTGTGATATAGACACCAGCTGCGCGACATCCCACTCAGGCTCCCTGAGCTAGAGCCGTAGGCCCGCTCTTCCCTGCGCCACCGCGACGAGGCGGACCCGCTCTGCCCCACGCCTCGGCGACGCTCGGGACTGGGGACGGAGGCGGGGGCGGTGGGCAGGCGGCGGCGACGACCTAAGGGAGGAGGAGCGGGAGTCGTGTGCCGGCTAGAGAGGGGCTGCTCCGGTGGAGGTGCGCCGGGGAGCCGAGGACGCGGAAGATGGGGGAGTGTGCCTAGGAAGGGGGCGTGGGCTTGCTCCGGCGATGGGGTGTGGTTCGACGGTGAGGATCGATCTTCATCACTTCAATCGGACGGCTAAAAAATTGCTATCGATGTGGCGTGATGAGGGGCTGAGATTGTGTTTTATGTTTCATATATTAAGATAGTTATCCAAAGAAATGCCATCTCCTTCTTATTACAAAGCCTAAAGTGCAACAGTATAGGATCAAGCGAGAGGTGACCGTAATACTAAATATCACCCATGATTTGCTGAGGAGGGAACCAAAACTTTTCTACTATGAGCATTGACTTGTTTCAGTGAAGGGTTGCAGCATATTCAGCCTGGTTCATTCAGAGCTAGTTCTAGTGTTCAGTCCATTCCAGCATTGTGACGTAGCTACAATCTACGACAATTTAATAAATTAAAATGCAATACAACCTAATCAGGACCCATGTGATCAGCCGATTACCCATGAAACAAGATCTTTATCCAGTGATGAGCAAATGACACCTGTTAGGCTAGATCTAGATCATGCAAAGTCGAAATGCAATACGACGTCTGAAATCTTGACACCCGTCAGCTGAACAGTTAGATCAAAGGCCAGTGTTTCATGGGATTTACGAGCACGAGGTCACCTCGAGCGCAACCAAGAAGAAAGTAGTCATTCCAAAATGACGATTAGGCACGCATCTTGTTTTAAATCGAGTCAAAAATAGAAAAGCTTCCACATTTCAAGGGATAGTCATCTGACCTTCCAAGAATATCAGTTCTTGCTCTTCTCCTTCATGCCGGGGTGCCGGAATCCATCCCACAGCTGTATAGCCGCGGACGCGTTGAGCTGGTTCTCGGATGAGGGATGTGCCGCCGCCGCCGCCGCCGCCGCATAACCAAACAAGAACTGGCCTTCCAGCCTCTGAAGCTGCTGGTGGTGGTGGCCTGAAAAGTTCGTCTGCGGATTGGACTGAAGGGTCCCCCTATTGGCACCCAAGAAACCTGAGGACATGGAGAAGTTGAGGTTGTAGTCTCCGGCGGGAGCCGAAGACGCCGCCAGAGCGTCCTGAGCAAGCGAGAAGTGAGGCATCTCGACGGGGGTGGGGAAGTTGAGTGGCTGCGCGGGGACCATGCCGAAAGGAGGCGCATTGCCGAACTTGACGACTGTCGGGGCGGAAAAGACGTGCGTCGACAGGCCATTCGCGCCCTTCTCGGTGTGCGCGACGGCCGCGGAGACGTTTGGCTGCGGCTGCCAGGCCTGCCTATGCTCGGCAGCCCCGGTAAGCAGCTCGGTGAAGGACGCAGCCTGCGTCGAGGTGCTGGCCACAGTGACATCCCTGTCCCGCGAAGCGGACGCGCCGCCCCCGCGGCTGTCGGAGCGCGAGAGCGAGAGCTCCGACCCCTTGCTGGTCTCGGACGTGCTGCTGCCGCCAGACACGCTCCCCTGCTGCCGCTTCGTCGCCGCCTCGCCCGGCTCGGGGGCCGCCGCGAAGGCGGCCGGATCGAGCGCGGGGAGCCTCTCGATGGCGCCGGCGGCGGCGTTGATGAGCCACTCGATGGCCTTGCTGGGTTGGTCGAAGCCGAGGCGGTCCTGCAGGTCGTAGAACTGGATGGCGGTGGGCACCGACAGGCGCACGCGCCGGTCGCGGATGCCCTTGGCCGTGTACACCTTGCTGTGCCGGTCCTTCCCACCGCCACGCCCCACCCGGCAGATCCGCGACGCCGTCCCCGCGCCCTGCGGCGGCGGCGGCAGCGCTGGCGGCTGGCCCCACGCCGTCTCAGTCTCACTCCCCCTCATGACGCCGCCGCGGCCGCGCTTGGCGCCACCATGGGGACGGCCGGACGCCCCATCCCCCGCTGCTCCGTTCTCCATCCCCGCCCGCCGCAAGCGCTCATAAAAATGCGGCGTCTTTATGGAAGAGCTCCTGTGGACTGGCGGCGCCTGGCGGTTTCTGTCTATCCGGTGCCAGAGGAGGGCGGCGGCTGCTGCTGCCGCTGAAATGTGAGTAGCAACGGCTACGCCTGGAGGATGCCCCTGTTTCTGGCGGCGTGTTGGTGCACGCCGGCCGCGTCGGCCCTGCTGCTGCTCGAACGCCGTGAACGGTCTTTCTTATCCCCACGCGCCCCTGCCACGCCTGCCTAATCGCCGTACTCGTGCCACCTTTTCGTCGCCGTCTCCTGCGGCGCACACTGCCAGCCACTGTCTGACACAGACTGTGTCTGCTCACGCGCTGGGCGCTGCGGCGAGGCGAAGGCTGCGCTGAGCAGCGGGAAACAGCGGCGGCGGAAGGCTTCAGACGGCCCGACGGCCAACGCTGTCTGAGATCTGCAGCGTCTGCGGCGCTGCACTGCGCGCGCGCACTCGTCAGTTAACCGGTCGGTCGGGTGGGTGGGGATCGCCACTGTACTGGGGGATGTCGCGGGCGTACGGCGTTTACTACCGTGCCGTGCGTAACGGGAACCTGCTGCCGCGGGCGCGCCTACTGTTTTTTTTTTTAACTGCTCCTCCACTGGCCTTTTCACCGCTGGTGGGCGCATGGCAAACCTCGCGTGCCCCTGGTGCCTACGATGCCGGGGCTTACACTACCTTGCGCGGTGCACAGGAATTCAGGCCAGGGTAACCGGTTTTCATGAATGAAAACATGCAGTGCTACTGTATGAGCAGTACTACTTACTAGTAGTATGGAGTCTAATGGTACAACACATCAAATTATTTTGAGATCCGTTTGGAACACATGAATTTTTCCAATTTCTTTTTTTTACTGTGAAATTAAACTGATTTTTGTAAAATTCCTACGTTCTAAATGGGGTCTAAAATGTTGGAATGGGATAACATGCTTTTAAGCAAAGAAACGACAAAATGATGACAGTGGTGTCGCTTACGTCACATAATTAGTAACATTACAGCTATTAAGCAGTTACAAACATTAGTGTGTGCTTACTTGCATGTCGTAACCCGACACAACAAATATTGAGACATCTGAGTTAGAGTTCAGTTTCTATGAAAACGTCTGATTTTCATAGCTGTTTTGCTTGTCATTTTGCTCGGTAGGTGTGGCGTTGTCGTTGAGCCTCAGAATTACCATGCCACTAAATTTATGCTTTAGGCTCCGTTTAGAACACAGAAATTTTATAAAAAATTCAAAAAAAAATTTATAAAATTTCAAAGAAATCAATTTAATTTCAAAAAAAAAATATTAAAAAAATTTCTCCGTTCTAAACAGGGCCATGGCCATCAATCAAACGGTCCTATACTTTTTGTTAGAGATTTTTAAGACTCCAGTGGTGTCATTGACGTCATAAAAACATCATGCTGCGCTTTGAAAGACATGTTTCATATGGAGTAGCTGTTTTGCTTGTCATTTTGCTTGGTGGGTGTGGTGTTCTCGTTTAGCGTCAGAGTTACAATGGCATTGAATTTATGCCTTGGAGTTGGAGCGATGGCCATGAATCAAACACCCATATAATTTTTGTTACTCCTAGATATTATTGAACTCCACCGTCGTCATTTGACATCATAAAGCCATCCTAACTGCACTTTGGAAAACACGTTGGAGACAGTTGTTTTGCTTGCCATTTTGCTCGGTGGGCGCAGCGTTGTTCTTTAGCATCGGATTTACCGTGGCAACAAATCTATTCTTTTTGGGTGATGATAATGAATTAAACGTCCTTGTACTTTTAGAGAGATTACTAGCCTCCATTACTGCCATAGTGCCACTTGACACCGTAAATCCATCTTTGAAAGATTTTAATTCACAACAATTATCTTCAAGTATGTGCACACCAAATTAATACGGGAAATAAGGAAGTTTTTAACTTGTCTAAATTATGTACAGATTTTTTTAATAAAAACTATCACAGCATTTCAGCCATTACATACAAATTCTAGCTGCCTCAATGCGTTGTTTCTTGTGTTCACCATCACCAATACCAGTAGTACACTAAAAATACTGCATGTTCTTGATCTACAAATTAATTTGTTTTTTTTAAAAAAAATCTCACCTCCCATTTCTCAACAAATCTTTATATATTAAAGCACAAGCGTTCTCTCAACCCTTGTTGTGCTACGTCACGCTAAAAAATATTAACCATCGGATTAAAATTTAACAGTGAATATTATAAAGTAGAAAAAAATATTTTCTTCGGTCAACGTAGAAGTGTGCTTCTACTCAACAGGAGCAGCATAAACGGCCGTCCTAAATTTTTTAGGTTTAACATAAATTTTGACTATAGTCATATTTAATTTTTTATAAATTTCATATATTATAATTTGCTTTATCATTAAACTTATTTGAATCACAACTTAAAATTTTAAATATTTGAATTAATTTTTTAGATAAGTTGAATAGTCAAAGATTATATTAAAAATCAACGGTAAACAATAATTTAGAAATAGAGAGAGTATGTGTTAGTACATATGAACAATGGCATAGATATAAGAAATTAACTGCAACTGTTTTGTTAAATCAAATTTACTTTTTCTATAGTATTCCAAAAGATATAAGAGAAGTTTTATAAATTTATTCTATTTGTATGTCTTGTATATGTTACAATTAAAAAATTTTATATATAATAAAAATATATATTTAGATAACTTAAATTGTTTTATCTCCTAAAAATGTTCTTTAATTACTATGAGAACTAAGATTCAATCTTTTTTTTTCTTACAACTCCGGTTAAAAAAAATAGTAGCTTTGAACGCAATGTTTTAATCAAATATTGCCAATATAACTTAAAAATAATTTTAAATTTATTAAGTTACAAAATTAAAAATAATTTGTTTTAAAAAATTCTTTTTTAAAATGCACCGATGCTGCTTTTTATTAAATATTTTATATATAACAAGACTCACACTTATGCTTTGAAAATCACATCGATAACTTGTTTTGAGATTGAAGTATATGTTTATGAAACTGTGTCATCTGTATCAAAGCAACTATACTTTTATTTGTTAAATAATAAATTTAAAATATACTGTTTTAACTAGAGGTGCAAAACAAAAATATATATAAAAAACGCGACAATTATTTCTCGTACAGTTTCTCCCAAAGATTTTGCATCCGACGCAGCACAAAGCAACTGCTTTTCACTTTCGGTTCTGCTCTGTTTACGGCGCCGCTGATGAAAACCCCTCAATAATTGCCACTTTGGCCGCGACAGGTGGCTCGTTCGACGGCGGGGTGGCTGACATCCATCCCTCTGACCGCGCCGTGGAGGACGAAGCAGGAAGTGACGGCGGCATCGACGAGATATGGGCGGGGAAGCGAAACGCACATGTCGCTTCAGAACTGCCGGCGGTGCGCCGGTCCCCTCCATTGATTTGACAGTCACCTCCTGCTGCTGCTTCCCCTCCCTCCTGCAGGCGTGTGACGAGCATCTCCATGTTGCATGTCAACACGCAGCAGCAGCAGTGCAGGGTGCAGCGCCAGCAGCGCAAGGAAATCGCCCGTTTTCTTTCTTCAGCAGTCAGCACTGCATGGCGCCACTTTCTTCTCCTTGCGAATAAAAATCCACATGCCTAGTCGACTCTCAGGCAGAAACTTTCACCAATTGGTCGAGGGATTTGCGTTGCATCAGGCAGGTGACCGGTGGAAAGCCGCGCCGCCGCGTGGCGGCCGGCATCCTGCCGGAGGAAAGGAGGCCGGCCAAGTGGGTCTTGCGACCACGCCGTCGCCGTGAGCTTGAGGAAGAAGGATTTCATTAGGCGGTTAATTAATCAGGTGCCTCCTCGGAAAGCCGCTTTCGATCGCGGCAGAGCCAGTGGCGAGTTTATCAATTCCATTGTGGGGGGGGGGGGGGGGGGGGATTATATTAGCCGCGATACGCCGTACGGGCCGTGTGAAAACGCGGGCGCTGATGGCTGGTCGATAGCCACCGCTTGTTCGGCCGCCATTGGTCGCGCCAGGAGACACGTTTCGGCTCGAGGTCGATGGATGGATGGAGCAGGTGGAGAGATGCTGGTTCCACACATGTTTTTCACGGTTTTCTCGAGGAAGAGAGGGCACTGGCTCAATCACGGCGCCTGACTCGGCTGCTACTGTGCCCGAATCAGCGTGACGCTTGACGCGAACACGGCGGCGGCTGACGAGGGATGAGCAGCTGCCAGTTGCCCGGGAACACGAGCTGATCCCCACGGCCCCACCACGGCGGCGACAGCGGCGGAGCATGCAGTCCAGATCGTGAACGCGGCGCATCACACTGTGACGGTGTCTTCCTTATCAATCCGTGTTAATGAGTCTGGCGCATTCACCAATCATGTGATCGGGACGTGGGGCAAGTTGAGGCAGCCGGCAGCCTCTGAACAGGATTCAGCCTTTGCGTCTCTCAGGCCGCGTCACGGACCAGTTCGTCCGTCGCGATGGGGGGACTAGACGGCCAGTCCACACTCGTCTCCGGCAACGTCGTCACGTACAGTACTTCATCAGCACGCAAGCAACTGCTAAGCGGATTTTCTCACTCACACATATATGAGGTGGGAGTTGAGAGCCGTCGGATCTATGAGATGACGGTTGAGATCGATCGAACCTTTTTTTTTTTTTATAGAAAGGCATCATTTGTCATCCTCTCTGTCCACCTCACCTTATATCAACCTATCTCAAAAAGCATTTGCTCGCACTGCACTAAGTAAGCGTCACGACCGACCTAACCCGATGACTGAAAGCAACGAACGCGGCCTGTGCGGAACGCGCGCGGGAGCTTTCTACCTTATCAGGATCAGGAGCTCGAGCTGAGCGTCGCATCGATCGGCCAAGGAGTATGGACGCGCGGGCACTCCCACGTCTGTCGATCGGTTCATGTGTGGTCGCGCGCGGTTCGGCCGGAAAGCTCGCCGCTACCGGATGATTGTGCTGCTTGATCGACGCGCGCGTCGGTGTCGCTCGCTGATCATGGCGGCGCTTTTACGCGCCTGCGACTCTTCGAGGAGTGTGAGCTTCATGTAAGCTCCAAGGCGCACTCATGGGGTAATCGTCGAGTGTCGAGTGGTGAGTTGCTGCTGGTGACCCAGCTTGTATGCGTTGCAGTGGTCTTCGGGCAGGCTCACGGCCTGTCGATGGTTGCATGGATGACACGGCGAAGGTCAGGTCGGCGATGGCGAGAGCTTCGCCAGTACAGTAGGATGTTGCGGCCCAAGAAAAGGAGCTTTCGAGTTCAGGGATGCTGACAAATGGAGTAGTATGGGCCTGAGACTGTATAGGAGTAGCTGAGATGCTGAGATGTACCAGTGTTACGGCTGAGAAGTGGAAGAGGCCGCTCCTGATTGAGCCCTGAGCCCATCTACATTGGAGCCCATATGAATGAGTGGGCCTTTTGGGCCGGATTCCTGGGACACGAACTGCCTGTGTGAAATGTGAACAGTGTATAATGGAGATACTGTGCGGACTCCATGTGGATTGGATTCTGGAGTGAGATCGCCGACGGTCGCTGCGCCGTGGGCCATACAGAGGACCCACGTTCAGGTGAGCTACGTATTCATGACCAACAACTAGTGTAATAATTCTTGCGTTTTCTGCTGTGGTATTTCTGATTGCATAGCATGGACGTCGGTAACTAAACTGATGGCATGTGCCCTCTGAGGGTGATGACCCTTGTCAAATCCCAGCAGCCAATAAGCATCGCTCATAGTGACATGTCATCAGCAACGACCAGATAAAGAAGTGGATGAGATGCCACTTCACTCCAGCCCCCGCGCATCCTCGTCTTCCACCCTCCGTTTCCAGGATATTTCTCCAAATCAACCAGAACGGGGCAGACGGGAGTCCGGGACGAGGAGGCCAGCGATGCCGCTCTGCAGCTTCTACGCGTCAGCCTCCGTCCCCGTCGCCAAGCCGCAGCAGTCTTCGAATCCATCCTCCAACTTCAAGCAACCTGCCACAGCCGCGGTGGCCGCGGCGGCGACCACCGTGCCACCACTGCCGGCGCGCTACGCCACGAGCAGTAACGTTTCCACAGCCGCCGCCGCGGCGCTGTCCCTGCACCTGCCGGAGCTACCGTCGCAGGTGAAGGACAAGATCCTGAGCCTCGAGCTGATGGGCGTGGACTACGGCCGCGCGCTCGCGCTGAACCCGGCGCTCCGCGACGCGGCGCCGGAGTCCATCCACGCGGTGGTGACGTTCCTCCAGGCGCGCGGGCTCCACTTCAAGGACCTCGGCCGCGTCTTTGGCATGTGCCCGTCCGTGCTCACCGCCAGCGTCCGCGCCGACCTGCGCCCCGTCTTCGCCTTCCTCGCCGACGACCTCGGCGTGCCCGAGGCCGCGCACCGCCGCGTCGTCGTCAAGTGCCCGCGCCTGCTCGCGTGCAGCGTGCGCGACCAGCTCCGCCCCGCGCTCATCTACCTCCACCGCCTCGGGTTCCGGGACACGCGCGCGCTCGCGCTCCAGGACCCGATCCTCCTCGTGTCCAGCGTGGAGCGCACCATGGTGCCCAAGCTGGAGTTCCTGGCCGGGCTCGGCATGTCCCGGGACGACGCCGTGGCCATGGTGCTGCGGTGCCCGGCGCTGCTGACCTTCAGCGTCGAGCGGAACTTCAAGCCCAAGTTCGAGTACCTCGTGGACGCCATGCGCGGCGGCGTGGAGGACGTCAAGGCGTTCCCGCAGTACTTCAGCTTCAGCCTCGAGAAGCGGATCGTGCCTCGCCACCAAGCCGCGGCTGACGCCGGCGTCTCGCTGCCGCTGCCGGACATGCTCAAGGCTACCGACGAGGAGTTCACGGAGATGATCGAGAAGGAGAAGAAGCTGCTGGAGCAGACAGCGACGATGGACTGAGGCACTGGGCGCGACATGGCTTCACGTAGGAGTACTTGCTATGAATACTTTCGGACCTCGCACGTTTGCATCTGGTCCGAGGAATTCATACGCTTTTTCAAAGTTTCAAATTCGAAATATATTTATTTCACAAAATTCGGAGAAAAAATTATAATGGAATGGCGACTCAGCAGCAGGGCTACTCTTTTGCCTCAAAACATACTTTTCTAACTCATATGAATTTGAAACTTTGAAAGATGATAGAACTCTTCATTAGGAATAACTTTTGTTTTGGACTTATCTTCAAATTCGAATTATATTTATTTCTACAAAATTCGGAACAAATTTTATAATGGAACAGCGACTCAGCGTAGCCTACTGTTTTGTCTAAAAACATGGCTTTTTAAATTTGAATGAATTTGAAACTTTGAAGTATGATAGATCTCTTAATGAGGAACACATTTTGTTTTAGACTCATTTCCAAATTAGAAATATATTTATTTATACAAAATTTAAAAGACAATTTATTTTTTATGGTTATTTGTTTTCTAAATTTTTAAAATAAAATGCGTTTCGACTTTGAAATTGGCTCCAAAACAAAGTTTGTTCCTTGTAAAATGATTTAAATTTTTGAAAAGTTTTATAATTTTTTGTGATCGTTAAGTATTTATTTTTTAATTTACAATAAATTCAGACCAAATCTAATGTCTATGTCAACGGATTCTATCAAGTCACCCTACCACGTAAACGGATTCTGCCATATCACTCTGCCACGTCAGCGAAACCACCGTCAAAACAGTCAAAGAAAAAAAAAACGAATCGATTAAATAATTAGATGAGTCAAAATATCAAGTATTTTAATTGAGAGAAAAAAATAAACAAGTGTGATAGTTGAGGGAGTCAAAAACTTATTTCTATCAAATGTCCCGTAACTAACTTGTGGCCCATTGCTCTCGTACATTTGTGGAACGGCCCATGATCAACTTGTGGCCCAACAAAAACCCTAGCTATCCTGCTGCACCGGCTTTAAATACAGCCGCTTCGCTCCGCCAGACTCATCCGCCGCCGCCAAACTAGAACGGCGGCGTGCCGAGTTCTTCCTTCCCTCCGTCGCTACTTCTGTCTCCTCGACATTTTTTCGTTGTTGCTCATATGTTTTCGCAGCATTGTCGCTTTCCATGAATCCTGGCTTGCATGTTCCTTTCGATTTCCGATCGACGATTACTCCGGGCTCGTTGGAGGATGATGATATGGTTTTGTCGCCCCAGTCTTAGTGTCCGGCTTCCGGACCTGTGCTGATTGACATGTTATCTATCCTGACTCACGGACGATGCCCTCTTCATGCTCTTGCTTTCTCCGCTCAGTTTTTGTTTGTTTTTTCCCTGTTCTTTTTTGTTGTGATCTGTTCTTTCCAGTTTGTTCAATCTAGAGGATGATGAAGTTATATTGTCGCCCCAGTCTTAGGATCCGCTCTCATTGCGGGCCTTTGCTGATTGACACTTTTAATTCTGACTCTGTTATTTTTGATATTTCTCTTTATTTTTTGATGATTTTTTTTCAGATTTATGTTCATCTATGCTACTGCACTGTAGTGTAAACTCAGGCTAAAAAAAAAAAAACTGTAGTCTAAACTCTAAAGCTGAACGATCGTTTGGGGTCTGGGTCTCCCGCCGTAACGGAGGCAATGACGACGCTGGAACAAGCGCTGTGAACTGCGGCCTGATGAACAGTTTTCTCGAACAATACCTGGATGGACAATTACCTGAAAGATTCCTGTAAAATTTGCCTTTGAAAAATAAGGCAGTATAATCTTGCAAATTTGGCTGGTGTATTCGGAATTGAGCATCGGTCATCGAACCTTCTCTTCACAGAAGAATTTACGAGTCCAGCTGACAAATTTCTTTTCGCAATTTTTGTTTATTTTCACGAACAGAACAGTTGCCACAATCTCTGCGCCATGAAACTGGGCCTATTTGTTCACGACGCGGATGAATGAGAACGCAGCCCAGCCCAGCCCAGCCCAGCCCAACTCAAACATGAACCTTTTCCTCCGTGGGCCACGAAACCGGGCCGAACGTAGCCCAGCCCATCTCAACCTCGGCAGGCATCGCCGCCATCCACCTCGAAAAGAACGCGTAGAACCACCGAAAGTAAGCAAACAAAAATCTCGCGCAGCCTTTCTGGACAGAAAAAGGGGAAAAAAAAAACAAATCGCCTTCCCAAGCTTGCCACCGACCGACGCCGCAAGCGAGAGCGGTCGTTGCGGCGACATGGGGTCAAGCGAGGCGGAGAAGCCGCTGCGGCGGATCGCGGCGTCGTTCGAGGAGCTCGCCGCCGTTACCAAGCAGCAGCCGCCGGGAGCCATGGACGCCGGTTCGTTCTCGCGCGCCTGCTCCAACGTCTCCGTCCTCTTTGGCTGCCTCGGCATCGCCTTCAAGTTCGCCGAGATGGACTACGTCGCCAAGGCACCTCCCCACCTTGCTACTTCCACCCTCTCCCCCGAGTCTATGACTATGTGCTCTGCG
Source organism: Zoysia matrella (assembly GCA_001602295.1). Taxonomy (NCBI): domain Eukaryota; kingdom Viridiplantae; phylum Streptophyta; class Magnoliopsida; order Poales; family Poaceae; genus Zoysia; species Zoysia matrella. The sequence goes on along the minus strand of BCLG01000363.1, from coordinate 90,277 downwards.
CTAGCTGCTTTGGCTGAGGGATCGTTGGTCTGATTTAGCTCTTTGGCGTCATTTAGTCGGAGGTTTAAGTTGATGATCTGCTGATTTTCGTAATTGAACGTGGCAATTGAGTGGATCACTCGAAATTCTGCTGGGAGTGGGATATTAGGACGAAATCGCCTCAAACAAATCAACTAAACTATCGGAACCAGATAACTCAGAAGTTGTGTTCTATGTTCGAGATTTCTCTGGTACACCTGAATATTAGTTGGGAGTACTAGGACTATTCAGCATACTGCTCCAGCTATGACTGAACGCTAGGATAATTCATAGCAGACACAGTGGACAGCTAATTTAAGTCTGTTTGGATGGTTCATAATATTGCTAGTTGCTACGCTACTATGGTTTGTGACTTTCTTCCCATTGCAGCCTGATTAGTTATCTAATGTTTCTAAACTTTTGTTTAGCCTTTTCTCTGATCCCATCTTCTGAATGGCTTGCAGGTTGATGATTTGCTGGAGGCATCCAAGTCTATCTCAACCCTGCCTTCAATGGTTGAGGTAGACATTCAGAACGACACTGTCAGGAAGCCTGGGAGCCACACAAGGAATATGCTTAGAGTGAAGCGTGGGATTGATATGGTCAAGGTTCTATTTGAGCAAATATTAGTTACAGAGTAAGTACAAATTGCACATTAAATGATCATTGTGCTCACTTGTGGTTATTAACTGTTTTACTTGTGAAACTGGATGCTTATTTTTCTTGTAATGCATGATCAGTGAATTTGACCAAATGCCATTTATTTCAGAGGCAACTCACTGAGGAATGCAGCATCAGTGGCTTATGCTCAGGTGTTTGCTCCTCACCATGGTCGTGCCATAAGGATGGCAGTTGCTGCTGGAATGTACGCTCTTCCTTCAAAGTCACAACTGTTAAAAAAATTAAATGAAGATGGTGAGTAATAGTGATATTTACCTTTGTTGCACTTTAAATATTTTTTATGTCTAAGCTTCAGCTCTAGCAACTAACAGGCAACCATTTTGCGTTGAAATCTGCTGAAATGTTGAACGATAGGCTCCTATAGTTGTTGATCTGCTTTCACCATTGAAAGAAATGGGTTTAGAACAGATTTACTAATACCATACTGACATATTTTAGGTTTGTAGCTTCATTTTGGCCTGGAGCGGTGATACTCATATTCATCATATTTGTTTTTCACTTGCAGAGGCCTCAGCAAAGGTTCAAATGCAGAACTTTGTCAGATCATCTGCACCCGTAATCCACTATGTTGAAGGCCTATTTACCTCGAATAATTTAGGCACAGACTGGTGAAGAGAACTTGCACACGACTGTTCGATGTACTAATCAGTCAGATATTGTATTCCGAGCATTGCTCGAAAAATTTGAACCTGCTTTCAGTGCTTGCAACCTGTAATCAAATTGATATGCGTCGGTCTATTACTACCTAGCAAACTTATAATATCATCTTCCTCTTGATTTGCACAGACACCACACACATTGGATTAATTTGGCACATGCCATTACAATTTTGCGAGATATATCTACTGACTGACTTGAAGTTCATAAGACAGTTGCTTTTGGGGGTCATGCAAGTACCATGTAGACTATGGTTCATAGTTTTTCTCCTCTTAAAAACTTGCACACTACTGATGAGTCATGCATGCATCTGGGCGAGGTTGTATCCTTTGACCTGTGATCTGAGACACATGCGTCCCTTGACCCCCTCGTGCGGCCATTTCAGTGGCCGACTCGAGCACTTAAGCAGCCGCTTAGCCGACTGCAGCAGCCAATCAGCCAAGCAACTCTCTGGGCCTGCCTACGGCTAAGGGCTAACCAGAAACCAGACAACAAATCCAAAATCAAATTGCACTAAAAAATCAAGTTGAGTAATCAAGCCCGAGTTTAGCAGCTGTTATTTTCACTAGAACAAAAAGGTTCAGCCCCTGAATGGTCTCCGTTTGCTATGGAAAATTTTCATGTAAAATTAAACTGAAATCTATAAAGGTTCATTTGAATTGTAGGAATTTCATAAGAATCAATTCAATTTTACAGAAAAAAAAAACATCCTCCATTTCATACGGGCTTAAAATTCTTGAAATTTCTTCGTTACAAGTGGGGCCTTAGCATCTAATCAACCAACCCCAAGACCAGTGAGAAGCTGGGCATGTCGCAATTAGCAAACCGGTGCTTTGCTTGCCTCTCTGAAAATCTGAAGTCGTCCCTTCCGTCACCTCAAGAGCTCACCCTTGTCCTCGCCTCCCCTGCTATAAACCCGCCTCCTCCCCCCGCCGACCCTTCACCTGTTCACCAGATCAAAACCCCGCGTCCTTCTCCCACGATCGGCCATGGCGACAGCTGCTGCGTCCCAGGTACGCGCGATCCCGTGCCCTTTCCCCCTTGTGATTCCTTGCGCTTGCGCGTGATGCTTAGGTGCTGTGGCGGCCTGCAGGTGGCTCTCTCGGCTCCGGTCGGCTCGGATCGCGGCGTGAGGAGTTCCGGCGTCAAGGTGCGTGTCTCGAATCTCTCGATGCCGGTCGGTCTCGAATCTTTTCTTGGGGGTGTGGGGGGGGGGGGGGGGGGGATGCTGTGCGATTCCGTGGTCTCTGGGTTGGTGGATGAGTAGAATAGGCAGATTGGTTAGAATTACATCATTTGTTTGATGTACAAGATTGCGACTTCGTGTTGTCTTGATGCACAGATTAGTAAACGCCATCTTCAGTAATTGAGGACTCTTAACTCACAGCGTTATTTTCAGCCATTTTGGCTGTTGACCCTGAACTCATAGAACCTTTTACTGTAAGGTTACAAGCCGTATGCTAAATAGGCCTTTTGTTATGCTCTATCTAGGGTAACAGCAATCTCAGCTTCAGCAATAAACAATGGATGGGCGCCACATTAGCGTGGGAGGGCAAGTCGGTGCGGCCCAGGCATGCGAACAAGGTGCTCTGTATGTCAGTGCAGCAGGCAGGGAAGAGCAAAGTCGCTGTCGGGCCGCTCCACCTGGAGGATGCGAAGGAGCCACCACTTAACACCTATAAACCGAAGGAGCCCTACACAGCCACCATCGTCTCGGTGGAGAGACTTGTTGGTCCTAAAGCTCCAGGAGAGACATGCCATATCATCATTGACCATGGTGGCAATGTGCCTTACTGGGAGGGCCAAAGTTATGGTGTCATTCCTCCTGTAAGTATTTCCTGCTCCTGATCATTTTCAGTATCGCAATACATGCATTAGTATAATCCTTTTTTTTTCACGTCATTTTAGGACAGCAAACTATTGGATCAACAAAACATTGTTAAAGCTTGTTATACATACTGACATTCTTGTAAAATCTGTGTACATTACGTTCATTGAGTCAATTTACTTTGGACCTAGATGAAAACAATATACTGTTGATAGGTGAAGCATGTATTACATGGCATCTTGTGCAAGAAAATTGCTTTTAGATGAATAATAATGATGTACCAAATTCATTTGCTCTTTGTTATCCATTATGTCTTCCCTTCACATTCAGCTCACTGAACATCAAGTGCATTTTTATCTGTCAGGGAGAAAACCCAAAGAAGCCTGGAGCCCCGCATAATGTTCGGCTTTACTCAATTGCATCTACTCGGTACGGAGATAATTTTGACGGAAAGACTGCAAGTCTTTGTGTTCGCCGTGCAGTTTATTATGACCCTGAAACTGGCAAGGAGGACCCCTCAAAGAATGGTGTTTGCAGTAATTTCCTGTGCAACTCAAAACCTGGGGACAAGATTCAGTTGACAGGTAACTTCCCAATGAATATAAAAGGCTTCCCTGTCTATTTACATTGTTCTATGAGAGCCCCCTTGCCTTCATATTACGATTAGTTCTTCTGGTTATGTAATCCCTGAAATTCACCTGTGGTAGACCATTTATTTCTGAACTCTTTGATTCTTGATAAGGATATCAGTACATGTTACAATACGACATTAGAGATGAAAAAGTTTAGGCGTAGCAGGGGAAAAACAGAATGTAAATTTCAGTATCACAGATCAGCGAGCTACATTGTGACACTGGGCAAAACATGAATTTAAAACCCTAGCCACCTGGCCACCATAACCAGCAAGAGACAAGCAACAATTATTAGCAGCCAAGAAGCAGAGGCCCTATACCATACTATGATTGTGACTTGGCCTTTATGTGGCTATTTGGTCTTGTCTCTTTCTACTGACCAATGGCAGCTTTCTAACAAAGATTCTCATCCCCATGATTACTTGTATCAATCTTGTATGGCTACAGTACTACAACAACCGGAGTATTTCTGTTTGTTGGGTACTCTAAAGGATGAGCACTACTTTTATACTTATTTTCTTCTGGTGTGTAAATTTGCTAAAATATTGCTTCATGAAATGTGATTGGTGTTCTAGCTGTAAACAGTCTCATTATGATTTCTCTCTGTGGTCAGGTCCCTCTGGCAAAATAATGCTTCTTCCTGAGGAGGACCCGAATGCAACCCATATTATGATTGCCACTGGCACTGGTGTTGCTCCGTTCCGTGGCTACCTACGCCGTATGTTCATGGAAGATGTCCCGAACCGCAGATTTGGTGGCCTAGCATGGCTCTTCCTCGGTGTTGCTAATTCAGACAGTCTTCTATATGACGAAGAGTTCACTAACTATCTTAAGCAGCATCCAAACAATTTCAGGTGTGTATCCAATTATCCATCTAAACTGCTTGTCCTTGTTCTACTGATCTAATACTGGCAACTATGCTTTGTTTTTATTGGAAAACATTAGAGAGTTTAACACAACTGAATTGGCTTTGTAGTTTGTCGGTAGAATATCTGGCTCAGTTTTGTTGAACCTGTAGGTACGATAAAGCACTGAGCAGGGAGCAGAAGAACAGGAACGGCGGTAAGATGTACGTTCAGGACAAGATCGAGGAGTACAGCGACGAAATTTTCAAGCTTCTGGATGGTGGCGCGCACATCTACTTCTGCGGTTTGAAAGGGATGATGCCAGGGATTCAGGACACCCTGAAGAAGGTGGCCGAGCAGAGAGGCGAGAGCTGGGACCAGAAGCTGTCGCAGCTCAAGAAGAACAAGCAGTGGCACGTGGAGGTTTACTAGGCTTTGACATTTTCATGTACCTTAACCGTTGTGTTGCGAGTCAAACACCAAGAAGAGACAGAAAAAATGATCAAATGATTTATTGCGACGGTGTAAAATTATCCATAAGAATTTCTTTTGGGGGGAATCATAGAGCCACCCAGCATGTAGCTCATAAGCTTCCGCGTCACGCGATGCGTGGAAAGGCGCATGTAACTTTCAGTTTGTCACATTTGCAGTACAGCGCTTCCGGCTTCCCTATCATACGATTTTCATTTCAGAAAGGTCACTGTCCAGGTCGCCTAAGTATGAATGTGATGACCAAAGTTGTTTAATCTTAAATTGCCTTCCGGAGCAGCTAGCGTGTTCTATTTGGCCTCGTTTCGAACCTCAGGCGCTCACTTTCGTCACAGATTCATAATGCTTGTATTGCTTCTACAAGGAAGATTTGCCCTTCTTGTTTGTCCCAAAAGGAAGACTTGTCTTGCTGCTGTCCACAGCTTGACCCATGTACACTCAGGGTGGTAACAAGCTGAGAATTTTGACTTGGCCTAGTTAAAGATCAAACCATAAAAATGCCGAGTTAAATTCTAATAAATTTTAACTTAAATTTAAAAAAGGTCGAAACTGACTGAAAGACCACGCGTTTGTTTTGTTAAAGATCAAACCATAAAAATGCTTTGTTCGTACTCATGCAGAATCGACTGCGGGCATGTTCACCTAGCGCCACCACCCCTGAAGATCCAAGACAAAAG
>BCLG01000363.1:71364-82676 GCA_001602295.1 Zoysia matrella | reverse complement strand
TCTGACTTTCGCCATCTCAACGGTATGAATAGAGAGGAAGTCATAAGCTATTTTAAGTCTGAGATCGGCAAACTGAAGAGGATGCACGAATCAGCATTGCAGGAGAAGACAGAAGAACTGTTCAGATTTAAACGGGAGAAGGGGTCACAAGCTCTTAAGAATGATGTGGAATTTGAACCCTTGAGAAAGAAAATTCCAGGGATCATATCGAGGATGGACCAAATTATTTCCATGAATATAAAGATACCTGCAGTCTGTATGACTCATGATGAACTCGATGAAAGGTGCAGACTGGCAACCAGAATCAATGCTTTATACTATGAAAATCAGCACCTTCGAGGATTGCTTGCACATAAGATGAAGGATGCTAGAGAATTATCATCTCAACTATCTGAATCCAGTAGAGAGCTGTCCCTTCAACTGTCTTCAGAGGAAGAGCTCCTGAAGCAACTTGATAAAATCAAAGAAGAGTACGAGGACATCCGAATCGAAGGTGATGTTAGAGATGGACTATACCTAACTGTTTCAAGCAGAGTGTTTGATGACTGTATGAGCAACATGGATGGTGCTGCACTGAACTTCAATGCAAAAATATCTTCACTTGAACATGTAATCTCCGAAAAGGATAAGGTATTACATTTATCTAATGAAGAAAATCGTATGCTAAGGGAGAAGTTAGCGCAACTAGAAAAGGGGAGCCTGGCTCAAGATCACCAAGAAGATCCCGCAGTCATAAAACAAGAGAGTACAAAAACTGTTCTGCATGATATCGAGGTGAAGGCTCACACATCACCTAGAAAATCACAAGTGCAAGATCTGGAGCATGATGAACTTATCAGACTGAACTCAAGTTTAGAGATTGCAACAGGTGCCCTTAATGAAACGGGCAGGAAAAACATGGGCAGCTGTAGCAGTCTCACTAAGAATGAGCAAGAAAGGCAGCTGGAGTGTATTTTGGTATCTATTATGAAATTGTCAAAAGAATTTGTGGATATTGAGCAAAAGCTGTCAGCTGAAAGAACAGAAAACAGGTTTGTCCATCTTTTACACTTGGCTCCAATCATAAGCTTTTTCCTGTGCTTCATCACAAATACAATATTATTTAACTGATGCTTTCCTTTTCCTTTTCACAATAAATTACAGATCAGAGGATTTAAGTGACCATTGCAATCACATGGTGAGACAAGCTGTGGTTCTAACAAAAATAGGCCTCTGGTATAAACAAATGCTTGAAACAAGACGATTCGAGCTCCAAAAAGCAGAAGCCAAGGTATTTATTTTTGTTTGTTATTTTTGTGTCAAGAATCTCTTGTTAAATATTTTCTAGAAGTAAAACTTTTGTTTGATAACAAAATACTATTCATAATTCTTATGTTCATCACACACCAACTCTAAAATTTTACCTATGTGATTCAGGTCGCCATCTTGGGCGACAAGGTGAATGCACACTTAAGCCTTCTTCAGAAGATCTATGTAACTCTTGATCGCTACTCTCCCACGTTGCAGCATCATCCTGGAGTAAGTACCGTATGTCAATGATGTAAAATGCTGATCGTTATCCTTAAAGCCCAATATCATTGTTTCACCTGATTACAGTTTGGGTGTTCAAAAAGGATGAAACGTGTTCTATTAGCATCCATGTGTCTTCTGCTTCCGTTTAGTATTGAGAGCCACATTTAACTGTCACCTCGTATGCAGCTGCTAGATACTTTCTTGAAGACCTGCAAGCTTGTTGCAGATTTGAGAACCAAACAGAAGGAAGATGGCCCAATATAAATGAGGCAGTCAGGTGAGACTTCCTTTTCCCTTGGTAACTAATGTTGTCATCTGTCAGGAAATATATAGATCCTCATGGACCTCATGGTGTGTTGGCATTTCACACCCAAACTATCTGGCTTCATGTGCAGGCTTTAGATTTGCTACAAAACGGGTGGCCCTGATATCTGGCTTCATGTGCACCATGTGGTCCTCCAGTTGTCATGCTAAACTATATGACAAAGTTTTCAGATCCTGATCTGGCGGTATATCTAATAGAATTGAATCGGCAGTTAGCTTGTTGACCTTATGCAAGTATTCACGTGTCTAGGTAACCATCATCCGGATCATGCCTTCATGTGTGCAGTCGGTAGCTGCGTTTGTCTGCACATGATTGGCAGAAATCTGAAGTCATACCCTGTACAAAAGAAATGTGTTGATTGGGCAGCTGTTGTACATATGACATCGTGCAGAGTCCTGGTAGATATAAAAATACTCTCTCCGTTCTTTAATTGATGTCGTTGTTGACTTTTTAATTCAACTTTGATCATTCGTCTTATTCAAAAAATTTGCTCAAATATATAAAATTTTAAGTTGTGATTCAAATAATTTTAATGATAAGTCAAGTTATATCAAAATATTTAAAATTTATCAAAAAACTTTGAATAAAACCAATAGTCAAAGTTAAATTTAAAAGTCAACGACGACATCAATTAGAAAGTAGAGGGAGTATCTTTTTTAGGCAGCAGGCTTAGGCCACAGAATGTAAAGCACATTGAAATCTCTCTTACAGTTTTTCTTAGTGCTCGTTCTTTCTTGAATGTTTCCTTATGTTCAAATCATTTTGACGATGAGAGGAGCTTCCATTAACCAATGCCAATCAAATGTTGTTCGTCAGTCCGGGCCAGATTTCACGTCACTCTACGGTCCAGTTGCTCTTGCCCCGAAATAGCAGCCCAATGTCACAGAAGCTTGTCAAACGCTATTTTTTTTTAAAAAAAGTGATTTTTATCTGATTTTATAAAGTGATTCATTAACTTCTTCTAATTCTGTAAAATAATTCTATCTATAAATAAAATAAAATCACTTTCAACCACAAAATCACCTCACATAAGAATGAGTGAATGAAAAGAATCAAGCTCTTGAAAAAAAGGGGGCCTTAGGTGCGTTTGATATGGTTCAAAAAATATTTCTGAAAACTTTGTGTCAAAGAAACTACTACTCACTGGCCATTTCACTTGTGAAACATCATTTTCACCGATTCACAGTCGCAAGTCAAAAATTAGAATTGTTTCAGCCGATTCTCTCTCGAAACGTTTCTCTATTTTGACTATTTGAAAGTGATTCAAGTGATTCCAACGTAAAACCGAAGCGTTTCGACGAGCCAAACGCACCCTCAGTGCTTGCTTCGTAATGGGCCTACGGTTTCTGGTTCAACCCATTTTGGAAGGCCCAATTTAATAAAATCCGGAGGTCCGTCTGTGCGACAACAGAGAACAGACCACCGAGACCAGTGGACAGCTGGACACGGACGGCGGCGACCTCCACCTCTCCCATCTCCTCGCCGTCGCCGCCGCCGGAGAAACCCCGCCGCACCGCAGTCTCGGCACGGTTTGTTTCTCTCCGCTCTATCTACTTCCATTATTTCTCGCTGACCCAGGCTACGCTTCAAGTTCCGGCGCCTCCTCTCGCTGCCTCGCACCTTCTAACACGAGCGACGCTCCAGAATTGAATTGGGTTGCGTTGATGGCCAGCTTGCGGGCTCCCCCGTCGCCACTCGTCGGAAGCGCAAGGGTTGGATTTAGTTCAGGTCTCCTCCTGGCCTCCTCCAGGGTCCTCAAATCCAGAGGTGCCGGCTCTTTGAACTGAACTCCTAGCTTCTGTTGCCTCAGTCAGTGGTTTCTGAAGCTGCTGGTTAAATTTCTTGCGATCGTGCTTTGATTCTTGATTGTTCAGGGTTGAGTACCACTTGCGCGATGAAATCGTATAGGCTGTCTGAGCTCAGCGACGCTGAGGTTACCGGCCTCAAGGCGCGCCCTCGCATCGACTTTACTTCCATTTTTGGCACGGTAAGATAACGTAGATTGATTAGTCAAGGCATTGAAACGTGACGTTTTTTTTTTTTGAATCTCAGAAATGTGTCATTTCTCTCGTGGGATTAGGTGAATCCGATTGTTGAGGCTGTGCGTGTGAGAGGCGATGCTGCGGTGAAGGAGTAAGCATTTCTGTTTATTTGATTTCACAGACATTATACATCGTATTTAACTTGCTATCTTCGGTCTATTTAGTTACACAGAGAAGTTTGACAAAGTTGCGCTTGATGATGTTGTTGTGCGCGTTAGTGATCTTCCAGATGCAGAGGTACTTTTTATGTGCAGCTAATTTATGATGTCTCACAAATCATGCTGATGTAGTGGATACAGTTTCATGCTTCTCCACTGTCTACACATCAATTTTGTTTGTTACAGTGACGTTGATAGTTACGAGTATATATTACTTCTCATGGATAACCTTTTTTTTGTCTAGCATGGTACACGGTTTGTTGTTGTATATTTCTTCAAAAGCAGCTTAAAACTCTAGGCTTAGCTACATTTAAGGGCCTCAGGGCCTTCTAATCCATAGAAATAGATTTATCTGATGCTTGTTTGTATATGGGCTGAACATGGTTCTTATACTTTCTTTTTCCTATAGATGAATGAGTTTCTCTATCTTACCTGCATCTGTAGCTTGATCCAGCTGTGAAGGAAGCCTTTGACGTGGCATATGCTAATATTTATGCCTTCCATGCTGCTCAAAAGTTGCCTGAGAGGACGGTTGAGAATATGAAAGTAAGAAATGGGGCAATGTTTCCATTTACAGTTTTCAGCGTTTTACATGTTCTTAATTAATTTATTTTGACCTTTTCATGAATATCTGAAGGGGGTAAGATGTAAAAGAATAACAAGATGCATTGGTTCTGTTGGCCTTTATGTCCCAGGTGGCACTGCTGTCTTGCCTTCAACAGCATTGATGCTTGCTGTGGTACGCTCATGTCTACTTAAACCCTCTCATTCAATAATCACTCTCTATTTGAGGCTTCTCATAGAGTTTCTGTTTCTACCAGCCTGCTCAGATAGCCGGATGCAAAATTATTGTTCTTGCCACGCCACCTAGTCATGATGGTAGCATATGTAAGGTACCCTTCTGGGACATGAGACCTCTTCAAAATTTTCTTTTCGAAAACAATTGTTTGATGGACAGCTAATTAGTGATAATTCTTGTTTTCTGCAGGAAGTTCTTTACTGTGCAAAAAAAGCAGGTGTTACACATATATTGAAAGCAGGAGGAGCTCAGGTAGAAGAATATTTGAGGTTTTTGTGTGCTCCAATATGTAGTTCGGTGCTCTGAGTGCTGTTTATTTTCAGGCAATCTCAGCTATGGCATGGGGTACTGCATCATGCCCAAAGGTACTTTAAGCTCTATTAACTTACAAAATACGTGTTCAAAATCCAGTGCTCTTCTATCTATATTCTGGTCTCTAACGATACAATTGTGTGCTTTTACATCAAAAAGTTGCATGCTTCTAACATAGCTGTAAATAAGACTCGATCAACTTCGGCATTTTTATGGGGCATGTGTGTTCTGCCCTAAAAACCAGTAGCATAGACATGTTACCAACTTATTGCTTGACTATTTTGTTTACTTTGTGCATTTTGATGCAATGCCGTATAATCTTTTCTAACTATGTCAATGGCGCTATAGGTCGAGAAAATTTTTGGGCCTGGTAACCAGTATGTCACGGCTGCCAAAATGATTCTTCAGGTTTGTTCATCTCTTTCCATTGTGAAAACAAAATATGGCCACAAATCCATGATATGCCTTTCTAAATTCCAACTTATTTTTTTATGTGAGAGTTTATTTTGTGGTCATGATTCTTCTTTGACTGCAGAACAGTGAAGCTATGATATCTATAGACATGCCTGCTGGCCCTTCAGAAGTTCTAGTAATCGCTGATAAGTATGCAAATCCGGTTCACATTGCTGCTGATCTGCTATCTCAGGTACAGATATTTGTTGATTGCTGTATTCTGTTTTGCACTGCTGGATCATGTAGAGATCATGTTTGCTCTTTGAAATACTGAAATTGTGTCTGATTAATGGATGTAGAGCTAATTTTGTGTTGTCACTGTCTCTATATTTTTTACCATATTCATGATGTATGTCATCATAGTCAACGGTCAAAATTATTTGTAGGCAGAACATGGCCCAGATAGTCAGGTGGTTCTTGTTATTGCTGGAGATGGTGTTGATTTCGCTGCCATTGAAGCAGAAGTCAGCAAGCAGTGCAATGCTCTTCCGAGAGGTGAATTTGCTTCAAAAGCACTAAGCCACAGTTTTACTGTGTTTGCAAAAGATATGGTTGAGGTAATCTTCGTCAATGGCTTCCTGACACATCTTACACCTGATTCATCAGTCCTGACCATTTATGTTGCAATTGCATCAAATTTCTACTGTAACCTAAATCCTCATATGCCGTGCAATTTTGCTGCACAATTTCTAGGACATTTGACCTATGTTTCTTCTGGTTTCAGGCAATAGCATTCTCAAATATGTATGCTCCTGAGCATTTGATTGTCAACGTAAAGGATGCTGAGCACTGGGAGGAGCTCATTGAGAATGCAGGTTGGCATATTTATCTCGGTTCTATATGAATATATGACCACACCTGTAGCTGTTGCTCGATCCTGATCTAATTATTTAATTTTCAAATAACAGGGTCGGTTTTCCTGGGACCGTGGACTCCAGAGAGCGTGGGTGACTATGCGAGCGGAACAAATCATGTCCTTCCAACCTACGGTTATGCAAGGATGTACAGCGGCGTATCACTGAACTCTTTCCTCAAGTACATTACTGTGCAGTCACTAACCGAGGAAGGATTAAGAAAGCTGGGGCCATATGTAGCAAAGATGGCTGAAGTGGAAGGGCTCGAGGCGCACAAGAGGGCTGTTACCCTCAGGCTTCAAGAAGCCGAGGCCACTGTGACGGTGTAGCTGCTGCCGTGATGCATTGTAGCGTTTGAGACGCTGGAATTTTTCCGTTATTCTTGTGGTAACTGAACTAGCGATGTGTTACAAACAGGTCCTGGATGTTAGAGAGGCGCTTCAACTGGTGGGGTATCAAATAATGGTCATGTTATCTGTACATTGGAAATAAACAGGAACTGAGCTTGGCTTAATTGGATTGGATCAGCTGGTGAAACAGTTGTTAGTAATAGGCTAGCTAAATCTAATTATTAGATGGATCATTACCGGGTAGATAAGAAACTGCACTGCTCAAGCATCTCCAATAGATTAGGTAAAAAAAAAACTTCCAATTTTTCTGATTTTAGCTACTCTGTAAAATAAAATCTCTCTAAAAAAGGTGGAGCTAACCAACAGAATCGCTAAATACGTCAATGCTATATTCAAAAGAAAAACGATCCCATGATCTCACAGGGCTTTTGGATTTTTGTCGGAAAAAATAATGTGCTTAAAAAATTTGTTACTGAATTTATAAATTATAAATATAATTAATTTTATATATTATTTATACAGATGATAAATTTATAAAATGACACAGATAGTAAATTCATGAAAAAACAACATCTCAAATCTGCAAATTTCTCGTGACCCGGCTCCGGCTACTCCGCACCGTACGCCTCGCCCAAAAAAGCTCGGCTGTCCAGTTCGCTTGCGTGCTCGCCCGTCGGTGCTTGCCCACCGGTTCTCCTGCCCAGCTCGCCTACGTGCTCGCTCGCCGGCTCGTTTGCGCGCTCGACTGTCGCGCTCACCTGCTCGTGCTGGCTCGCCGGCTCGCCTGACGTGCTCACCTTCCCATGCTTATCCGCAACGCGCGCTCGCCTGCCCCCTCGCCGCCACGCGCACTCGCCCCGCGCTCGATGCTTCTGCTGTGTCATCAAGATTATTGGCTCAGGGAAAAGAATCTTAGTCGGAGGGAACGCGACCTCACTGGAGAAATCAGCTTCGCCATTATCCAGTGCTACATCCAAGAAAACGTACTGCGGCGGCCGGCGGTCGAGGCATCTGTGGGAGAGCTGCTTGCAGAACAACAAGGAGAGTGGGACGGGACTCGATTTGGTCACGATTCAGAGAAAAGAAAAAAAGAACGCGGAGGCTTGCCGGAACATGGAGGCGAGAAGGTAGAGGAGTCGCGCGCAGGACGGAGAGCAGGAGCGCGGGAAGAGTACGCATGTGTGTGGGAAGGAGACGAGGAGCGCGGGAAACGGGTGAATGGCGAGCGACGCAGGCGAGGAAAACCTGGCGAGCGACGATTTCGGAATGACGAGCGATTCAAAATGGCGAGGAACAAAAAGATACTGTTGGAGCTCGATTTTATCTAATATTAGTTATATTTAACTTTAAAGCTGGTTTTAGTAACTCTGTTGGAGTTGCTCTTAAGCTAACTCGACCATTTGTTGCGTCGTGATCATCTCGTCGCCACTTCATCAACAAGTGGACCGGATACATGCGCACTCGCTCGTTTCTTGCTATATCTCCTTTCACATTATCCTAAAGCAATGGCTAAAGTGCTTGATACTCATGGCTCCTCCACTTAGACTTGATCATCGCATACACTGCCATCTCTGAATTTTTTTTACGCCTCTGAAGGCCAAACAATACCCAAAATATGACATTTTGGCCGACGGAAACGTAGTTATAATTCGAAGTGCCAGTGAAAAATATATTGGCACTTGCTGACATGACGACTGACTGAAAGAAATGGCTGATATTATTCTACCAAACGAACTACTTTGATTTCTTTCTACAGTTTAGTGTACTTCATTCAGAACGGCGAACTCGGCCTAGCTAGTCACACCAAACGTTTCCCAAACTTTCAAAACAAGCCTAAAGTTTTGGCAGGGCCATATATAGCTCAACAATCCATCTCCTTTTTCTCCGTCTTTGACAAATACTAGTCAGCTTTGAGTAAAAAAGCCATGACTGGACACGTGAGCCATCAATCATAGAGAAGACATGGAAAATTTGATCCAAACTTTCTCAATGTTTCTTGTACACATTGTCACCGAATACCTTTGTGTCGTGAGTAGCTTTCTTATCCCCACTGCTGTCACCTTCGGTTATACTCCCTTCAGTTTTAAATTATTAATACCGTTGACTTTTAACATCAACTTTGATCATTCGTCTTATTTAAAAAATTTATTTCAATGTGTAAAATTATTAGTTGTGATTTAAATTTCACTATTGATAAATTAAATTATAATATTTTTTTAATAAGATAAATAGTCAAAGTTATAAGTCAACGGTGTTAATATTTTAAAAACAGAGGGAGTACGTGTTTGCAACATGTGAAGTTACATCAGTTTGTCGAGTTTAACATGGATCAATGCAAGCTTTTTTCTAAAGGCTGACTTTTCATATTGCAAGACACCACGCTCGCTGTTGCAACTTCTAGGATACTCCTCTGGTTTTCAAATTGATGTTGTTTTGACTACAAATATCAATATTGACTATTTGTTTTATTTAAAAATATGATAAATTTTAAATATTTTGTTATAATTTTTTTATCATCAAAAGTTGTTTGAATTATAATTTATAATTTTTTTAATTTGAATTAATTTTTTTAATAAGATAAATGATCAAAGTTAATGTTTGTAGTCAGTACAACATGGTAAAATGATCGCTTGTTAGTTTATCCAACCTAGTCATGAAATTACATGATCAACGGCCATTCTATGTACCCATCAACCAAGAAAGCTTCACAGAATTCGTGATTCCCTTGTTGAAGCGTGATTGCTCTCTGCCCCGCAATAATCAACAAAATCTCACCAGAAAAATCCCTGTCCAAGTCATGTTGATATCGTCAGATAGGCATCATGGAACCAACATTTGGGGCCACTGCATGCAACTTCTCCAAGAACCAACCAATTGGAATTATCCACGTACAAAGATCATGCTTACATGCTATGCAGCCAAATCTCTCCTAGTTGGTACAGTACGGACGCATCAAGGTGCGCGATCAAATACAATTATTCCACTTTCAAAGCAAGATGATCGAAATGAATGATAGAGGAAAGCTTAAGCAAAGCGCACGGCGGTCAAACTAAGGCATGCGATAGATGCACCAACTGGTTTCTTACGGTTGGGAGAGTTGGGATAGCTGGTGCGAGATGCGTCTAACATCCTTAATCATGTCGAACTAACACGACAAAGACATGATGCACTTTGCTTGATCACACAGGAAAGAAATCCTTAATCATGTCGAACGCAACGAAACAAAATTTGCTCAGGGCATGCTTCTCTCTCACTCACTCTCTGATTGAGTCTAAAGCTCTAGCTCTAGCTTGCGATGTCTACGTAGAGACAGATACCTTTGGTGTAAAAGAAAGAAAAGATTGCAATCCAAGGGGGAACTGATCAAGTGATTTACCCGGCCACTACTAACTGTCACGCATGGCGCCGCCGCACCGTGCTTGCATGCACGCCGAGCAAGCAGACATCATAATAGCTCCACTGAGGCCTTCGTGTCGGCGGTCCATCTGCACGTACGGCGATGCCGAGCGCGAGGTCAGAGGTGGCCGCGGAGGTGAAGCAGAGCAGGGTACGAGAGCATCTGCACTGCACTCCCACCAACCGACTCCACTTCTGCACGGCGCAGGCTGTGTTCTGGTGCGCTGAAATCTTTGTTGAACTGAACCAGAGCGCAATGGATGGGTCCATTTTCTCTGCATTGAAGTAGCTAATGTAGAGAAATGTAGCCTGTTGCTACAGTGTCGCGCGAGAGGAGGTATAATACGTGGCTGTGTAACACTGTAGTGAAACACTGTAGCAACAGTAAAAAATGTTATCTGTTACTGTATCAGCCGAATCTTATTCATCGAACATATCGAAACTAATCCCAATGTGAAATACTGTTTATCCTTAGAATTTATTCTCAACGGGAGAGGATATGGATCCGCAATGAGTCGGAACGCAATTACTCCAGTCATCCGTGCATGCGCCCGCTTGTCCTGCCGCACCGGCGCGCACACACGCGAACGCGAGTTACTGCTGCGTGCATTGTTCACGCCACGGGAAACGGACACTGTTCACGCCACGGGAAACGGAGTCATTTGATCACACACCTCATTTATCCTTGCAAAACTTACACAACGGTAACTACAGCAGGAAGAAGTGACACGGGCGACGTAGTACGACACGACCTCGTCCCGATGATCTCGCGCCATGGCGCGATCGGGTCAACGGCAAACCCGCGCCGGTATAAAACCTCTCGCCGCGTGCTCGCGGCAGCTGCTGGTGGTAAGTGCCCGCAAAACCCCGGTCGCCTCGGCGGCGAGTGTGCAACTCGTGACGAGATGGAGGAGGCTCAGGTGGAGCCGGGGACGGGGCTGCTGGGTGTGGACAAGCTCACCTACGAGATATTCTCCATCCTCGAGACCAAGTTCCTCTTCGGCTACGATGACCCCAAGCTCTTCGCCTCCGCCGACGGGTCGCCGCAGCAGCCGGGAGGTGCGGTACTTCCGGCGGAAGCAGGGAAGGTATGCATACTGTCGATCGACGG
>BCLG01000363.1:32674-49993 GCA_001602295.1 Zoysia matrella | reverse complement strand
AAAGAGAGAGAGAGAGAGAGAGAGAGAGAGAGAGAGAGAGCAGGCCGCGCGGGGGCCAGGGAAAAATGGGAAAAATAAGGCAGGAGTAGGTTTCGGTATCCGTCAGTCAGACGGCTTGTTATTAAAAGATTATAAATAACAACGGATTGTTCGATGAAAATATAAAATAATAATACTGACAGATTGTCTTTTTTTAAAATTAAAATTAACGATGAATCACTTGTTACAAAGTTTTATTTATGGATCAAATAATATTAATTGTATATTTTTAACGACAGATCTCCGACGCTAATTCTGAGTTGTAGTATAGTATAATCTTAACATCGATCTAACAAAAACACCTAACTGTGTGTATATAAAGCACGCACTATACACACAGAGTCTGTCAGTTAACATATATATATATATATATATATATAGACACACACGAAAAAACTTAAAAAATTACACGAGAGAACGATGACATTTGAGAGCGCTTGACGGAATCTGAATGGAAGGCACCAGGAAGGCTGATAGATGAATGAGCCCAAACCGATGGCTTTACAGGCGGAACGACAGCAGCAACGCAATACTAGGTGGCCCTCTCAAGCATTAACCTTGTACGGCTCTGTCTTGGTTGACTCGCTTGAAGGCTGGTGCTAGGGATGCAAGTCAGGAAGCGTATTGCGTGCTGCTGAATTTTGGCCGCCAGCAATATGGTGTTCTAGCAGCTGCCTTGACAAGAAAACCCTGCTGATTTCGAAGATGGAGCACTGCTAGGAATCGATGTAGCCGATGTGCGTTTCATGCTGGCCTACGTACGGTACATGCAGGGATTACCTTATTTTCCCCCACTGGGTTAGGCGCTTCTACGATCCATTTATACAAAAAAAAAATGCATGAAAAAATCAACAAAAAATATGAATGGACCTGCATGCTCACGGTGACACCGGCCACAGAAGGAACCCGAATGGAAAAGCATCATGATTAATTGAACTAGCATTCGCTACCTATACCAGCTCTGCCTCCTCGCACCTTATATGAATAGCACACATTATTCACAGTAGCGTCTTATTCTCACACATATAGGTCTTATTCACCGAGAATGTAGTAAACTGTGGATCTGTAACCGGAGTTTTAGCGGCTATTGCAAGCACAAGAAATCGTGATCTCTTAGGGGCCATTTGGATCCCTTTATTTTAGAGAAATTAAATTATACATAATGAATTAGACTATTTAGCTTAAAATTTAAAATTTCACAACTTTCTCAAGCTCACAAATAATCCTATCTCAAATTTATAGAGTAAGAGATAGAAATAGATTTTATAGATTATTATGCTACAATTCTATTCTCTAAATTATAACACACTCTTTAACTCACTTCTCTATAATAAAAATACAACATACAAGCCTAACAATAAATATACAAATACTCTATTGTTAGGCTTAATTAATCTATGTCTAAATTATAATTCTCAAAATAAATTCAATTCCAAAGATCCAAACGAGCCCTTATGGTAATTAGTCAAGAATATGACTGTCAAGGAAATAATGAAAAGCTTTGGGAACGGAAGGCATCAAGAACAAGTATTTGATACCCAGGCCATGTAAGTGGATACAAGCATTCAAAAATTCTCCCATTAGTTTGTGCAGAAGTTTCAGAGAACTAATATTTACTTGTATTATTGACGTCTAAGGAGTATGTACTCATAATCATTTCTGCTGTTTCAGGTCTGTCTCGTTCTCGCCATGCCGAATCCTCTACTTACCTCCTACCCAGCAGGGAAATGCTGCAGCATTGGCCCCGCGCCGGGCTATCGGATGGTCAATTGATTACTGACAGGGTAGACGTTTTCGCCTGTACAGTACGTGTTCTTGGTCGGTACATTTCGACATTTCGGCAGGCCAGTTGACGAATCGAGGCTGACTTCGATGCGTTTGCTTATTGATGGAAAGGCAAAAGGTAGTTGGAGTTAAGATCTTCTGATAATTGTTTATTGATTGGGATCCTCTGATGATCTGAAAACGTGGTGGGATCCCCTTTTATTTCATCTGACAATGCTTGGGTATATATACCGCGCACTACCCTCCACTCCTGATCGCCTAGCTCCATTATTTTTGGCACTGCTAGTCTACATATATATAGGTCCAACTATATCGTGCTGAAAGATCAAGAGGGAAGATGATGAGCAACCTGTAGAGAAATGAGCTCGGCTAGTGGTTGACACTCGAAGATAAGAATGTTAAGGAAACACCAAAGAGAGAGATCTAAGAATGGAAGACATCAAGAAGAAACATCACACCTACCGTCCAAGTAATTATGAATAGTCACAAGCACTCTTAAATTCCTCATGATGTCTGATGAGTACGAAGCACTTACGGTTTCTATTGTTTCAGGAGAAAGTTGCCAATGGCAAACTTGTTGCTCGGCGGAGGCATGAGCAGGAAGAACAAGCCCAGATGGCTGGTGCATGAGGTTTCTGACTGGGAAGTCGTGACCGTTTAGAAGACGTCTCGTGCACTTCTTCGAATTGATCGAGCATGAACATTTCAAGGGAGACTATAGGTAGCAATTGTACATGTAAGACGCACGGTCATCCCATATCTGTACGATACAGTATCCAAGCTGATAGGATTGACTCTAGTGAACAGATTAGTGTAGCTTTATATCATTATCCTGCTCCTTGTATAAATGGAAGTCTTGTGATTTGGCTGAAAAAAGAGCACATCATGAACCCAGGAATGGGAATGTTTTCTCGGGCACAAGGAAACCAGAGCCAAAGGGAAGGAACGCGAGGAAATGGAAGGAACGAAGAGCCCAGTCCAGTGAGTCCGGCGTGCGCTCAGTCCACCACGGCACACGCCACCAACTTCGTCGGAGCCCGACGCGCGCATGGACATGTCACATGTGCGGCCCACAACTGTTCCGTACCCCTAGTACTCCCGTTTCTGTTCCCGCGTTCTCCTCGGCGCTGGGACGACAGCGACGGCGGACACGGACAGAGAGGCGCTGCCGCGTGCGCGGGACACGTTCGGCAGCGAGCGCGGTGCCGAGCGGCGAGCGCTCCTCCGCTAGTCAACTCGTGAAGTCTCTGCTGCCCGATCGGTATCGGGCATCACCATGAGGCAAGAGCGCAAGCCCGGGAGCCAGCCGCGTTGGGAAGCAAAAACGCACCGTTCATGCGGCCCACACACGTACGTACGCGTGCGCCCGCGCCGCCGTTGCTTATTCCTCGGCGCGGCGCTTAGCGGGGGCGTGGACGTGGACGGACAGGGAGCCGCGCGCGGGAGACACGGCTGGTCCCTCGCTCGCCTCGTGAGGAGCAGGGAGACCGAGCGCGACCGGCCGGCAGCTTCCCTCTGGGTGCCTGCTGGTGGCCCGTGGCGCCGGGGTGATCGGTCACTCGGTCGCTGGCCGTATCCGTTGCCGGCCCGAGCCCGGCACGCCAGCTACATGCGCCCGGCGCCGACGAAACTCGTCTCGTTCGTGCGGTGCACGTACGCGTAGCTAGGTCGAATGCTGTCTACTGTAAGTATTTTTTTTCGGTTTTTCAAAAAAAAAAAACTGTAAGTTTTTTGTGGCGTGCATTATTGATCCAGCAGTAGCGTGCGTTCTAGGAGAAACAGTACGAAGCGTGTATATTCTCTTATAGGAGTACAATGTACTGTTTTCATCCCAATAATAATAATTAATACTGTACAACGCAGCGGTCCATATGATTGTGAGTTCCAAAATGCATTTTGATGCATGCACTAAACCACACACAGTAGCTAGCAAGCAAGAAGAATGTATCCATCACACACATTGCAATGCAGCTGAAAAAGATGTATAGCTATCCAGCCGGAGCAATTTGACCAGGTCTTGCATGAGCTCCCAGAAACTACCCTTACCATACGGTGCAATGCACTACACTGCTATTTGCTAATGTCCTGAGACCACCGGGTCGTCGTCGTCGTCGTCCGACGACTGTCCCGTGCCTCGTCGAGATACAAAGCTGCGCGCCCATGATCTGCAGATACCTGCTACTACAGTAACCACGACCATTTGTTCTAAGATAGTACATAAAAATCAGAATGGTACTGAATGTAAGCTGA
Source organism: Zoysia matrella (assembly GCA_001602295.1). Taxonomy (NCBI): domain Eukaryota; kingdom Viridiplantae; phylum Streptophyta; class Magnoliopsida; order Poales; family Poaceae; genus Zoysia; species Zoysia matrella. The sequence goes on along the minus strand of BCLG01000363.1, from coordinate 45,919 downwards.
TGTTTTTCTACCTTATGAAAATTCAATCATCACGGATGAACAATAATTGATATAGCATGCTGAACAATCGAGAGAGAGAGAGAAAGAGAGAGAGAGAGAGAGAGATGGCGGTCATGCTTGGCTCCTCGCACGCCATCCGCAGTAGAGCCAACGTACGTACACGCCCACAGCAGGGAGAGTTGGCAGCTACGCGAGTGGCATACAGGGAGCCAGGCATATCCCCTTTTCACCTCTTTCTTCTGTCCTGCAGCCACTGCTGGCTGCGGCTTCATTCCCTCGGATTGGCGGGGCAGATCAGTAGACAATGCCATGCATGCTCTTCATCCCCTGAAGGCCTGAACTGCAGACCAGGCGCGCTCCAGCGCAGTGACACACACACACACACACACACACACACCCACGACCACGAGTAGCTGTGTGCCTATGTACAGTGTACTACGAACTCGAGCAAGGCATTATTCCTCCGAACAAGAAGAGCGAGAGGTGGTGCCCGGAGAAGGAAGAGATGGAGCGGGAGAGGACACAGGCACGGACACTCACAAGCACGGACGATTTTTTGAGAGCTGCTGGAGACCGGTGGAGCTAGCCGAGGTAGCGGAGAAAAGGTTACGACTTCTCTGCACGACGCACAAATCCCTCCTCTTATACCATCTCCAAACCCCAGCTCCTCCTGCCCCCGGTCTCCGTCTCCCGTCCAGTCGGACCATCACGCCACACACACACACACAAAAACAAGGCGCGGCAGCAGAAGCAGCCACATGCGCGCACGCGGCTCCATGCCCTCTCGCGCGGAACAGAACCTCAGCTTCCTCGTCGCCGCTAGTAGCTCCGGTCCACATGCAAGTGCACACGCGCGTGGCTACAAAAGCCTGGAACCGGAAGGAATAAAGGCGACGGGCCGGGGCGCTACGCCCCAAGTGAAAACCCTAGCCGGAGATCGACCATTCGACCTAGCTGGCACAGTGTCAGGGTGGATGGGTCATGGGATACGATGCATAGCTCGCTGCTGCTGCTGCTGCTCCTAGCTAGCTTCAAATAGCTCCGCTTTTCCACCGCGCTCGGTTGCGGTGACAGGAACATGCATGCGCGCCGGTCGTACCCCCGCACAAGAATCTTCTTGCTGCTTGGGTTGTGCGATGATGTTTGCAGATCTCCCTCCCTCCCTCTCGCGGCGAGCTGGATGGTTGGGTGGCTTTCTGAGACGAGGCTTGTCTCGCAGCGCTTGGCGGGGCGCCGGATTCCCCTGTGCGTGCCAGCTGGACCAAGGGGTGTCACTCACTCACGCCATGGAGGCATGGCCGCCTCTTTGTACCACCCTTTTTTTGACAGCTGCGTGCGTGCTCCCGTGATCGGGCATTCGGGCATGCACTTTTACCTTTTCTTCGCTGGCCGTCGACCAAAAGTTGATGTGCGACCGGAGTGGACAAAAGGATGGACCAAGATTGCGGAGTCCCAGCTCAAATCCTGTTCAAAAATAGAATGGCAATTGCATTAGGTGGAGTCGGAACTGTTGAACTGAACACCGTCCGAGCCGGGCGGCACCGCGGCGTCGGCGTGCGCCGGTGGACGCACGCTCGGCGCGGCGCTTTCGGGGAGATTCGCGGCCGTCGCTATCCAACAAACGCCCCGCAGCCGCGAGGGCCTTTGTCCCCATCTGCTCGCCCGCTTCCCCTCATCCCCAGCCCGCGTGTGTTCCTACTCCTACTCCTCCGCCTTTTGGTCGTGGCAGCGGAGCAGTTGCGCAGGGTGTCGCTTGTTTTGGGCTAGCTGTGTGAAGGGTGGTGTGGCAGCCTTCCTGTTGCTCGCTCGCGCGCTGACCGGACCGCGGGTGTTGGCGATGGACGGCGACGGCGGGTAGCCATCGTCGGTCTTGTTCTCGCAGCAAACGATCGAGCGAATTGGCCCCTACAGACTACAGTACAATCCTTGCACGGGTCTGCAACACTCTGCCGAGTTCCGTACGCGGCGGTGGTGCCCAGTGAGCGTCGACCATAACGACGAATGCCGCGCCGGACGTCGAGGATGCCGGCCCGCGTCCCGGTTTTCCTCGTCGTGCGTGACACGCGCGCCTGGTTTCAACCCGCGGTCTCGGCAGCCGGTATTCGCTGGGCTGTTCGGCGTGTCCCCTCTCCTCTCGTCTCGGCAACCGCAGGTCCCCCCGGGCCTTTGCATTGATTGGGCTGGACGGGTTGCGTGCACCGGCCCACTTTCCCTACGCACGCGTCGCTGGAGCGCGCGGGCCTTCGTGAAAGTCGGGCTGTCTGGATACTCCCGAATAAAACTGGTTGGGGGACTTGGGAGCCCGACAGGAATTTTCTTTCTGGGCTGCTTCGACCTGAACTTCACAAAATCCTTTTTCCCCCTGAACCTGGAAATGTGATGTTCCCCGTTCAACAGCTGGCGCGGCACTGCTCTCTCGTTCGCCAAAACACTACTGGTCGTTTCGTTTGGTTCAAGTCCATTGATTGGTTGGTGTGGTTCTCCTGCCGAGCTCCTCGAATAAAAAGGGGGTCGTGATATCATCCAGGTCAATCTCAACTGGATGCAGAATTATAACTAATCATGCCTTTCTCTGAAATCACCTACAACAACGTACTGTAATTAGTTGGCCGCGTAAGTTCGGTAATTTACAATTACAATAAATATGAATTGCGTTTCACACATGGTTTCGTGGTGTAGTTGGTTATCACGTCAGTCTAACACACTGAAGGTCTCCGGTGCAAGTCCGGGCGAAGCCATCTCATCTCTTTTTTATATTTTTTTGCGGGTCTATGTCCTAATAGAAAACGACTTGGCTATATTTTGATTGGATCAATATGTCGGGAGCATTTGACCCTAGTTCCGTCCCGGTTCACACTCTTCCAAAGCAAACCCGCTTGCTAACGAAGCTTCATTGTTCACAAACTTATTGCCTGCCAGTAATAATCCGTTATCTGGAGTAACACCTACCTAGAACATCAACATCGGTTAGCTTTTTATCCTCTGTTACGCGTCGCTATTGTTTATGTGCTACAAAGCAAGAAATGTGTATAACTGACAAGATAAAAAGATTACGCAGTCCCGATCGTTCATGTGAAGAACACTGTTTACATGACTGGACCACAAAAGGAGATAAAGATGCAGAGGCAACTCCAGATATCTTCATCTATAATTGTGAAACACGATACGATTCCGGATTCTGATGCTCAGAGACGGCGACTGAAGTGAACCGTTAGACAAAAAAAGATTGTAGAAGCATAGGAAAGATTATTCTCGCAACTTCCATTTTTAAACTCAAATCAAATCTTAAAACACCACAAAGTGCTTCAAAACTTTCCACTTCTGATGTTCCAGGAATACAAACAACAGGTTACATGGATATTACTGTCCAATGCCGAAATTATCTGATTTTATTATCCTACGTTCTGACGATACAAGCAGCAAGCCGTATAAACTTGGAAGAATGACGGAAAGACGATAGCAACAGGGAAGCAAGGATGACCAGGGGTTCTAGTTGTGGTAGACAGGAAAGCTCAAAGGATATGGATACAGCAAATTGCTGGGAGCAGGGCCCGGTAGCATGTGAAGGTAGGACCATGTAACAATGCACTTGAGTGCTGTAACATCACGAAAAAGATGGTGAAAACTGCCATATACGCCTTGCAGCTGAGTCTGAGGCTGGCATTAGCTGATGCACGGCGCCACAGAGAATTTCAAAGATCCTCCCTGCTGCTGTGAGCCACAAGTACCAGGATGCTCAGAATATGGCCAGCCAAAAATGTCGCATCATATGTGCGACAAGCAGATACAAGCAAGCCAACATTGTGAACAACTGAACACCAGGCAAGGTTCATGTCCTGCAGACCAAATCTTCCACAAGCAAAATGGTGTTAGAAAGGTATAGATAAGATCAATTTCTATGTGTTAGTTCCCCAAGGATACGACGGGGCACAAAGAAAGATTGAATTATCTGTACTTTGGAGTTAGAGAGTGGCAAAGTTGTGTCAATCTGTGATTCTGTTTGCTGTACGACCTGTTGTTTGACTTGTTTTGTTCCTTTCCCCTGTACCTGCTTGGTTAGATTTTGTCATTATTCAACATTTTTCTCTAAACAAAAACTGCAAAGCATTTATCAGTTTGATTGACATAGAGCAGTATAACTGAAAGAAACTGTTGCCACTGGTACCTTATGGCAGTCCAGATTCCAGAAATTGTCTGCATTTACATGTCTTGGTAGAACCAAGTGATACATATATTGTCATATTGATTGAGATATGTTGCAGTAATATGGATGCTATCAGTTCATCATATCATTTTTCTTTCAGTGAGTGGTTGAAAAAAATCCTGTTTCGCATCTTGGCATTAAATTTCTGAACCTGTAAATATCAAGAAAAGGATGGTTAACAACTAGTACTTAAGTTATCGGTAAAATGAATCTGGCCATTCTTTTCTATAAAAAAAATCCAGCCGTTAAAATTCATGGGCAGTATTGACAAAGGCAAAAAAAAAAATGATAGGGGGAGAAGTTCAAGTTCATTGAAACATGAAAAATAATGTAAACTTAACGAGGTCAGTTCCATATAGTGCTCATCTCATTCATTCACTGTTGAATACTACTGCTTAACAGTATGCACCTTGAGATTCATATGCAATATGGAATTTGATACTTAGGTAAGTTTCCTGTGTTATCAATGCTAGACTCCTAGCTACTCCACAGAATAAGACTGAATAGTGCATACACTGCCTATACTTCTAATTAACACTGCTCAAGTGATTTATACAACTCCTTGCAAGATGTTGGTCACTCTAAACTCCATCATAAGTAGGGGGTTGCCCCACTGTTGAAGTTGGCAAAACTGTACTAGCTGGCACTTTTGGTATCCTACTGAACTGTGCAGTTTGTGCTGTTTGAGTTCCATAACCATGAGGTCCTGGCAGTTCTGGTATCCTATTGGGTTGTGCAGTTTGTGCTGTTTGAGTTCCATAACCATGGGATCTTGGCACCTGTAAAACAATGAGAGCTAGTTGAACAGATGAAAGAATGCTGAAAAAGTCCATAAAAATCGTAACCGACAGGTTGTGGGATGGTTATACCTCAGGCGCCGCTGTTTGCTCACCATCTGGGTAAAGGAAGGGATTACTTACTTCCCTGAGGTGAATATTCTGCATCTGGTTCGCAACGTTCAGTGGATTCATGGGATTCATAGTTGGAGATGAGTTTAAAGGCATGTGATTTGGCAGGGGATGGTTCATGTATGGAACTCTTTGTGTTGAAGGCATGCAAGGTGAATTCATGCCTAGAGCCATTGGTGGCATAAACTGGTGAGCACCCGGGAAAATCATTGCCGCCATCCCAGAGGTCATCCACATAATCTGACGAGGCACATTTCATTGTCTCAGTAAGTACCAACAAAATATTAACACATTGCTTCATTTAAGTGAAGTTGAGCAACTGCAAACCTGAACTTGCATCTTAAGGGACTTCATATACTCAATTGCCTCATCTAATATTGATGCTTTATCAGTCTGAAAATAAGTGCACTTATCAGAATAGACAAATTCTTTCCCAAAAAAAATAGAGTACACACAGAATTGAGGTTGAGGAGGGGGTGGGGGGCAAACATAATGACAACTATCAGTTACTTATTTCTGCAGTCAACAATGGAACTTATCAATCCAGAAACTTGAACCGTTTTAAAAGACAGTGAATGATTCTGTTTATCACCTTGTTGCAGTGCGGTATGAGCTCCTGCAGAGCACGCATCTTTTCATTGATCCTGTCCCTTCTTCTCTACATCAGCAACAATCAACAACGATGTGAGAACAAACTACCAACAAGCTGCTGACCTGAAATAAGCTTAGATACATCAAAACTGATCTCACCCTCTCTGAGAGATTATGAACTTCGGCTGTGCGAGTCCTTCTCTTCGACCCGTGTCGCCTCGACGATTTGGTTACCTCGGTTGCTTCACACTCGACAGCCTGCAATTTCCTCGTCAATTCTATTCCACTCAAGCATCCCTATCTCTCATTTCTACCCGTTACAGTTTTGAACCAAATAGTATGAACAAACTTAGACCAAGAAACACCTCGCTCCGACTGTCAGTATCGTCTCTACACCTCCCCCTTTTCTTGTGGGCGTGGCCACTGTCGCTCCGCAATCTGGATCCCCCGAAGTTGCTCCCGGACCCACCGGACGACGACGTGCCAGTGCCTGCGCCGTCGCGCGTGCTGGTCCCGCACGGCGCCGGCTCCGACGGCAATGCGGTGTCCTCTGCCCTGTCCCCCGCCGGCACCCCGGAGAACACCTGGTTGCTGCCGCAGAAGGCCGAGCAGATGTCGCCGGCCCAGCTCGACTCCACGCCGCTCCCCACCGGCGGTCTCGCCGGGTGCGCCATCCCCAGCGGCGGCTGCGAGCGAGGACCCGGTATCGCGTCTCCGGGCTGCGGCGAAGCGTCGGCGATGGCGCTGTACCACAGCTGCGTGTACAGGTCCTTCTCCAGCGCGTCGTCGAGCGTGTCCGGGAACCACGCGGCGGTCTCCTCGCCAGTGAGGCCGCTGCTGCTCGGGCGGTCGGAGGGCGGTGGCGCCGCCGGCTGGTGCGCCTGGGGCTGCGCCACGACGCTCCCATTGTGCCACAGCAGCTCCACGAGGTCGCTGTCAGCGCTGCGGACGCCATTATTGGAGCGCGCGAGAATCAGTATCGAGGGAACGAATACTCTTGGACAAGAAGAAAATCAAGCTCTCGGCTGAAGTGAAATTACATGATGGGCTTCTTCTGGCTCGCCGCCGACGACCTCGCATTACAATCCATCTCGTCACAGTTGTTGGGGGAAATTCTGCAGTAAATCGAACATTTTTAGACCCAAAAGAAGGAAAATACTAAGCTCCCCTTCTCTCCTCCTAGCTACAACGGGAACAGAGACAGAGGGAGCTTTCACTACAAACCTACCGACGAGTCATGGCAACAGACGTCTGTCTACCTGAATACGGCGGCGACTCTTCTAGAGCAGGCCTCTTCTCTGTTCTCTCCGGCGGCGAGCAGCGGCCAACGCAGAACGCTCAAGCGACGTAGCAGTACAGCATGCGAAGCACCACGAGTATATAACGCCGCTGTCTCGCAAGTGTGCACTTGCCTTTCTCAGAAAGAACAGGGCCCGTCGGCTATATCCATCCATCCGCCTGGAGTTTTCGCGGGAATTATAACGGAGGGACTGGAGGAGGCCAAACAAAGGTTGCGATTTTTTGCAGCTGCGGTTTTTGAGCACGGACAAGAGTTGGCGTCGCTGTCGGATCCACTTGGCGTGGGATGAATGTCGGCCGGCCCTCAGAATTGGCAGCTTTGGAGGAATGGATCTCCCTATGTGCAGAACTCAGAATTGGCACTCAGATTCTCAGAGCTGAATCACCTTATGTGCAGAACATGAAAAACTTATCGCCTTTAACCGAACCATTTACAGTTACGGAGTACTTTGGTACTAGTTGCACTGCAAGTAGCATGGATAAATGACAGAAACAAATAAATTGATAAACAAATCCTTTTTTACTCCTACTCAGCAATGCAGTCCACCCTTTTCACTGCAGCGGCACAAATATTCCTTTCAGACAGACCAAAATGTTTTTCCCTAACTTCTAAAAATAAAATGCCATATATGCGCGCTAGCTACTTGCCGCTGAGGGAATAACTTGAAAGGGAAACGTTCCGTCCGACATTCAAATTGCCGAAACCGACCGCGGACGGAACCTTGGGTCAGAAGAGAACCGTCCCGTTCATCTAGATCATTCTGTTCTGACGTTTTCCTTCCTGTTCCTTTCTACTCCACTCACGGTTTTGAAAACCGGTTTTGATCGGTTTTTGGTTTCGCTAAAAATTGACTACTAGTCAGCAAAATTGATCGGTTAACCGATTTTGCTACAATGCTAGATCCGATTTTCGACTCAAAACCGAATCTAACCTCATATCGAATCAGACTGATTTGATCATAAATCGCAAAAACCAGCAGATTTTCACTTTTCACTGATTTCCAAAACCCTGACTCTACTGCACTTCGTTGTGATCTGCAGCCACGTGAGCTGATTCTGAGCCAATGGGGGATCGGATTTGGCTTACGGATCATGCCAACATGGCGGCGTCTTGTCGTCACCTTGAGTGACTTGTGTGCTGCTGTAGCTCTTGCCGACGGCAACGGCTCGCCTTGGTGTGTAACTGAATGCGAAGTTTTTGGCTTTTTTTGTTGAAATTGCCGTTTTGATTTCGTAATTACAAATGTAAGACTCATAATATTTCTAACTAGTTTCCTTTGAATATGAATCATAAGAACTCGACATCATAATTAATTATACATCAGTTACTAGTACTATACTAAGTGCATATCACCCGATAAACATAAAGGTAACTATTAAAGCATACATACATGTTAATTTTACATTAACATCAATTTAACTTCACATCCTTTAATTAAAACTGGTTACTTAATTACGTGGAGTTATGTACAACTCCACCTATAAATACCATACACATGCTGCACTTCCAGCACCAATTCACTTCAAACCATTATTCTCATGTGAAAGAAAAGCCTACAGTACTCGCAAAGGCACGAAAAAATGGCCAACTCCTCCACTTCCGCGACGTTCCTTCTCAACATTGCAATGGCCGCAGCGATCATCTCGTCCGCATACGGCGCCCGCACTCTCGGGAGAACGGAGCGCGTGAACCAGAACATCGCCGCAGCCTTGTCCTCGACACCCATGGAGCTCGATGCCGTCGCCGCGGCGCCTGAAGCTTTCTTCTACGTCGTGTTCGACGAAGCGGCGGAAGCCCCCACCAAGGCGGCGGCTGATGCGACTGATCACTACAACGACGAGATGGCCGTGAATGGATGCGTTGCGATCGACTGTGCCAATAAGGGCTCCGTTTTCGGACCGTGAACGGCGCGGGTGTTCAAATTTAGTCCAGTTGCAGCTAATCAACTGAATTTAGAACCAGTTGTTCGTAGTGATTTACTGAGTACTTATGTACCGTTTACGGTCCGAAAAGCCTACTTATGTACCGAGTATCGATCTGTTCGCGTACAAGTGTACAGCTCATGATCGATAAAGAGCAGCCGAGTTATCGATCGATCGATCCAACGCCCCTGCAGCCTCGCAAACTGCCGGCGTTTCCAAAAGTTTCCTTGGGATTTTGCTCATCTGTGCTGCCGGCAAATGGGGATCGCCGTGTGGTTGGTGTTTGGCCCATCGATCGTCGTTGGTGCAAGTGGGGGCGAGCGCAGTTGCGGCCCCTCTCGTTCGCGCGTGGAACAGAGGCAGAGTGTCAGTGTGCAGCCGTGGTCGCACCCTGGGGCGCCGCGGCAGGCAGGCTTTGACCCAGCAGGATGGACGTCGCCTGACCTGTCGCGGCTCTCCGAGCTGGCGAGTGAACAAACCGGACTCGCATCCACTGCTTATGGACCGGCGAGGCGTGAACCGTGCGCGGTGCGCGACGCGAGCAACCTGTACGTGGACACGGGGTTTCCTCATGGGCCTTTCACCGCGTGCCCACGGGCCTTGGGGGCTGCGTCCTTGTGTCCGTCCTCGCCGAGTCGCCGTGCACGACATGGGCGGACCGGGCTTCCGTGGCAGGCTCCATGTGGCATTTCATAGCTCTGGTCTACCGCAGCCCCGCTGCTGATCAGTGTTCGGCGCACTGGACACCGACCGCCGCCTCCGCCTACGCCGGGGTGTCGAGGGTGCTGCCCCGGTCACCCTTCCATTGGCGTGCGTGTCCGTGGGACGACGGATCTCGCCTGCTGCTGGGACGGCGTCGAAGCGCCTGCTCAGGGGAGCTGCCTACTCGAAATCTTCCCCAGGGAGGTGGCATCGCGGGCATTGCTCGGTGCACGCGGGCGATACAGTGGACGAGGCTCTGAAATTTCGCACGAAGCTGTGACTCCGCACGACGAGTTTCTCTGATATTTTTCGGGGTTTATTTTCGATCGATCTTCGTCGCAGTTGGATCGGTAGTTTTCGGATGTCAGGGGTTGGGGTGATCGGCTCGTGGTCGTAAACGTGTCGATCATGGAGCACGTCGCGGCCCTTTCACTGCTCTGTTCTCAAGGTATAGTTTTGCAGCAAGCGCACCAGCTGGCTGGATTCGAACGTGCAGGGAGCAAGCAGGCCAAATGGCGGTGGCGACCGGCGACGTTGACGTCTGAGCTGCAGTGCCCGCGAGTGCCATTTCACACCGACCACATCCACAAGCTCCCAGCGCGCCGACGAGCTGGCTGTGCTCCGCCACCTCGATCCTATCGGTGTTGTATGATGTCGCAGCGACACTTTCATTTTATTTCTAATTAAGTGACTGTTCTAGTCCATTTCCTTTTTATTTTTTTGCATATATTAATGTGGATAAATTAAACTAAAATTCTTGGTAACATGACATATTTATTTTATTGCATATATTATATGCGAAAGGGGAGAACAGGCAGGTTTAAATCTCTGAAACACATGAGCAAGGGAAAGTATAGGATATTTAAAGTTGGTTGATGGGTAGCTGCACGGTTCAGGGGTTGAGATAGACGTGTTAATAAGCATATAAGTACATCCATTATAGGCGAATTACAGAATTAGACACACGTACATTACCACAGACATATACACGATTAACTGGTTACTGGGACAATACCGGATGCGCCTTACTCCCTCTCCCTCTGTTCTTTAATATTTGACGATGGTCAGTTGAGTTTTAAACTAATGGGTATGAAATATTAAAGAACGGAGGGAGGACACAACATATATACCGAACACGTGCACATTATAGTCTCACGATGAAGTGGAGCCGCGTCTAGTTAGTCAGGGCGCCGCGGACGGCAACGGCGGGAGCGGCACGCCAGGCACTTGGGGCACCGGGGGGAGCGGCACGCCAGGCACTTCGGGGACCGGCGGGATCGGCACCTGGGGCAACGGCGGCATCGGTACGGGCAACTCCGGCAGCGGCACCGGAAGGTCGTCCTTCACGGCGCCGCCGGCCGCGAGGATGCGCGCGGCGTGACACTGGGTGCCGCCGAGCAGCGCGGCGGCCATCGTGATGGCGATGAGCGCCACGGGCAAGAAGCTCGAGGTGGAGGCCATGTCGCCGGTCGGGGATGGATCGAGAGGCTAAAGCTGGTGTGGCTGCAGTGCAGCTTTCTTTTGGTGCGGCGGAGAGGGGAGTCCTGCATGGCAATTTATACACGCAGCTCGCTGCTCGATCGCCGTGACGAGCTGACGACGAGCACCACCAGGCCCTGCTGCAACGTTGCTGGCCACTCAACGCCGGCCTGGGTCGGATTTGTCGTTGGTCCCAGGACTGGTGAACGAGAGGCGGTTGCCTGTACGGCGAGCTCCGTAGCCCTACGAGGCGCCGTGTACGTGTTCCCTTCCCATTTGCATGGTTAGCCGCCTCACATACATACAGCTGTATATGCATATTGGTACCGTTTATGTTTCTGTCCATGGGAGGCTACACTTTGTCCGTCTTCAGGCGGCCGCCCGCATGGATCCAGAGGAACTTGATGGCGCGTCAGTCCGTCTGGGACATTGAGGCGTCGTGGTGGGTGTGCGGTCAGTGGCCTCCCGGACGCTGAGGCGCTCGTGTCCGTGGATAGAAGGGTGATACGGGCCATGTCTTCTCGCCGGATAGGCTTTCAAAGGCTTCACTGGGACACGTTCGTGGTTTTGTTTGCTCAAACAATACCGCTCCATTCTGGTTTTGATGTTGCAGGCTAGCCTGAAAATGAGCTGACCGGTGACATCAAACCCAGATTGGAGGGAGTATTAATTTGGAGGCTGAAGCATAAGTTGTGGTCTTTGGGAAAAAGGTTGATTGAGTATTATATATAAATAGAAATTATTAGATTAAGTACAGCATCAAGGGGATGTAGCTCAGATGGTAGAGCGCTCGCTTAGCATGCGAGAGGTACGGGGATCAATACCCCGCATCTCCATTATTTTTTCATCTTTTTTGCTGCCATCGCATGTTGCCTGTTCAATTTTGCTGTAGCAAACTGCGATGACACACCCTCGAGCTGAACTCCAGATATATGTTGTAGACAACGGTGCTCTCCGGATCAAGAGCTGACGATTGACTGCATCTTGTCCAGACCGACGCTGCATGCATTGGAACGTCCCAACTCTTTTGAAAGTCAGTGCGGATTGCAGATTACGGTACCTGGTAAATTTGGATGTCTAGAAGCAAGTGGGCAATGGCCGTCGCTAAGCACCATCAGCGTGAACGTTGATACGCATTGTTTTTAAGTTCTAACTGGTCGATCGAGTGGTTCAAACTTAGGTGACATGGACAGACATCACACGCCTCCCGACAATGCAGAAGCAGAGCAGCAGTAGAAAATGATCCGATCATCCGGAAACCGGAATGCAGGCCACCATGATCCAACCTACCTCCCCTTCTCATCGCGCTATAAGTCTCGCATCGCGAGCTCCTGATTGTCACAAGCCTCGTCACCGGCGAAATCCAAGAAAGCCACCAAGAAGCAGCGTATTGAAGGAACCAGCCATGGAGCAGAAGCTCTCCGTCGTCATCGGCCTCCTCGTCCTCCTCCTCTGCGCCGGCTCCGGCCAAGCCGTGCGTCTCCTCCGCGACGCCGACGGGGGGTTCATGTTCGGTGCGGGGGCGGCCGCGGAGACCGAGCCGCTGGACCCGGCCTTGGACGACGACTACGAGGCCGAGATCAGCAGCCACGTCGGGTTCGAGCCGGAGCTCGGCAGCGCGCCGTACGCCGCGGCAGCGGCTCCCCTCCCCGCCGCCACCGCGTCATCCGGGCCGGCCCCGGAGCCCGTCAAGGCGCGGAACGCCGCGGCGAGCGGGCGCAGCATGAAGTGGTGGCTGCCCCCGTCGACGATGCCGTCGTTCCCGCTGTTCCCGAACCCCGGCGGCATGCCCGGCATCCCGGGGCTCCCGATGCCCGGCATGCCGTTCCGCCCCATCGGCGGCTGGGGCGCAGCGCCGGCGCCGCCCAGCCTTCCGCAGCCGTCCCCTCCTGCCTCCGGCTCCGGCTCCGGCGCTGGCGGGAATGGTAACGGCCCCAACACGAACGGTGGCAGGAACTAATCGCGCCGCGCGGGAGGACGAGGCTTGCGAGACCCTTGCACGGCACTTGGGCTTCCGTTTAGGCGCGCGATGGCGTCGCTATTCAGAGTTCACTGTTTTTTTTTTCCCTACAACCTTTTAACTACGTGATGATTTGTGCGCGTGATCCAGAAAGTTGTCTTCAGAATTGTGGTGGATGG
>BCLG01000363.1:0-32664 GCA_001602295.1 Zoysia matrella | reverse complement strand
CGAACGGTGGCAGGAACTAATCGCGCCGCGCGGGAGGACGAGGCTTGCGAGACCCTTGCACGGCACTTGGGCTTCCGTTTAGGCGCGCGATGGCGTCGCTATTCAGAGTTCACTGTTTTTTTTTTCCCTACAACCTTTTAACTACGTGATGATTTGTGCGCGTGATCCAGAAAGTTGTCTTCAGAATTGTGGTGGATGGGCGTGCAAATTGTTGGTGACACATAGCATCACTCGCGTTCTCATCATGTCAAAGATGATATCCTATATATACTTGTTCATGCTCTAAACTATTTTAAGAGACTGATGGTGCTCACTGTTCTTATATTTTTGGGTATTTTTTTTTTCGAGAAACGAAAGGATAGGAAAAAGTAAAACTAGAACGTAACGCACATGGTCGGGGCCTATGTCGACGGCCCATATGGCCCATATGAAAGAAGGAAACAGACTGACTCGTTGCCCGACCCACTTCGTTTTCACACTGGAGTCCACTATCAAGACAACAAATCGGAGCCCAACGTCCCGAACCAGCAGATCCTAGCCGTCCATCAAGCATCACCGTTAGGGTTTTCGCTTGAGCCCACAGCCCTAGCTTTATAAATCCGAGCGTGAGCCGTCGCCGCCACCCAACGCGTCCCACCACCCCAGCTCGCAACTCCGCCGCCGCCGCAAGCCGAGACCGAAGCTCCACCCCCGCCTCAGCGATGAGGGCCAAGGTTTGTCTCGAAGTGCTTTGCTCGGCACTGTTTGTTTCGCGTTTGACCTGTGACTGCTTGAAATTGTGTAGTTAGCTGCAGGGTCGTACTAGATTTCAGGGATTTGATGGTAGTACTTTTGATTGCTGCTTCATATGGTATGTTGCGTCAGCGCGATGTTATTTGTTGTTCTCTGTCATGAGCAACACAGATGACGAGTCCGATCTAATCCATTCAGTTACACCGTGGGGACAATGCAGGCATTTGTCTGAGAGAACTCGAATTTGATTTTTAAGTAGTTTTATAATCGTCCTGTGGTTCTATTATATTGTCTAGTTGAACTGCTTAATCTGCTTGCTAAGCTTAAACAGCGTTTGAGGCTTGAGTAGTACATGCAATTCCTGATTTTTCTTCTGTAAACTATGTTCTCTATGATGACGAACACAGATGACGAGTCCGATCAATCCATTCCATTAAACCATGGGGACAATCGAGGCATTTGTCTGAGAGAACATGGGCTGATTTTTTTAGTTTTATTGCGCTTACTTTCATGTATTGGAATAATGTGAAGTTATTTGAATGTTACTGGCATAATGAGGATAATTTCTTATTCTGACTCCTGATGAGAAAATACACCTCCTACTCATTCTGAATGCCAGTAAACGGATATTGCTGTTGATTATAGATTAGATTAGAGTTGGCATTCTTATGGTATTCATTAAATGCATGCTATAGGGTTAGACCACGTCTTGTTTTTTTTTTGTTGAGCAGAATGTTTCAAGTTATATTTTATCTTTGGGATATGAGGAAGAACCTTTGGTCCGTGTTTCTGATCATCTCGTGATGAGTAAAACACTCCAATATTCTGATCTCTTATATTTTGTGAAAATTTGTTCCTTTTCCATCTGAACAATGAAAACTCTGCTATCTCATCTCTATATATCATACTGATGCATCTGCTTGTTGATTTGCAGTGGAAGAAGAAGAGAATGAGGAGGCTCAAGAGGAAGCGCCGAAAGATGAGGCAGAGATCCAAGTAGGTGCTCCATGAGGAAGGCAAACGCCTCCTGCATCATGATATAGGCCTTGTGGGATGATCCCTGATGTGCCTCGTGTTAGCTGTAGGAGATTTGATCCTTCTGGGATTTGGCTTTTTTTTAAGAGTCTGGTCATGTTCTAAGACTGGTTTATATATGTAATGTGAGGATAATCATGTGTTGCTGTTATGACTTGAGATGCTAATGTGCTTATAAATGAAATTTCTGGTTCTGGAATGTCTGTTGCTCTGCTGAAGAGGTTGTTTCTCCATCGGTTTGCCCTTCTGATGGCATCCTACTTCCTTTCTTGCATTTCAATACTGATAATCTTGCTTAAATTGTTTTGCTGTGTTATATAATTAATTGCATGCTAGCAAAGCTTAATTTCTGCACTGTTATAGTAGGTTACATAGATGTCCATCACGCGGGTTGTTATGTGAGTTACTGTTCAGTAGAAAATCCGCAGAGAAAGCTGGTGAAAATTTATTTTTGTGTTGTCGGTGTCTCATCTCAATCTGTTGCCGTTCAGGGCAGAGAAACGGATGAGGCGCACAGCGGCTGGCGTTGCAAACCCCTTATCCGCTGGGCCACGCATGTTTTGGTTCGTAACCGTGTAGCCGCGCTGAACTGGGACGTCTAACCCCATCTCCATCCATGGAGGCCATGGTAAAGGCATGTGCAACCGCTTCGGCGCAGCTCCGGCCGTGCATACGCCGCGAGCGGGAGGCCCGCCATATTCCCTGCTTCCCCTTGCGCCGTCATGGACGACGGGCAGTCGCCTGCTCGGCCTCGGCTGTGGACGACGCCGATGTCGTCGACCTCTTCGACGCCGCCAAGCTCACGGTAACGAGGCGTCGAGGCCTCGCGCGTCGGCTCGTTGTTGGTCGACGTTTCTGACGAGTTTTCCTGCCTGCATCAGGTAGACAGGTTCGTGGAGAGCGGCATGGTGGTTGGGCTCGGCTCCGGCCCGGCGTCTGCACTGGCGATTCAGTACCTCGGCACGCGCCTTCGCCGGGGGTCTCTGACCGGCATCGTCGGAATAACCTCGTAAGTTCTGAATTTTGATTACGCGTTCAGTTCGACGAATCAACTGTTCGAGTACAGCCTCCTTTTAATCTCATATGGCGTCTTGATAGTTAGCTGCCGCTGCTTTCACATTTCGTTCATCAGATGCTAGAACCAGTTGCATCTAATCAGTTCCTGGGATTGACCAGCCAGGTCCGTGCTCAGTGCAAGTGAGGCAGACATGGCAGGGTTACGGATCACCAGCTACCAGGAGGGTACCAAAGTATGTGTACCCATGCTGTAACTGTCAACTCTGGACCTCTTATAAAACCGTGTTTATGCATACCCAATACTCGAGCATGTCCTAGCGTTCTAGACAGAAACAAAAATGCCTAAAACCGTGTTCATTTTCTTGTAGATTGATTTTGCTTTCACTGATGCGGATGTAATTGAAGAGGGCACACTGGCTGCAGTCATCGGGCGGCGAAAGATTGAGAACGAGGAACCCTCTTTCACGGTGGATAAGGTAAACCAGAGCTCCTTCAGATTTGCATATGAATTCAACCACAAACTTTATATAGCTGCAGGGCCATAGACATCACAATATCTTTGGCTCTATTACAAACATTGTTTATGAATTTTCATCACCTGAATGCAGGCAATGATCAAGTCAGCTGATAAACTTGCCTTCATTGTTGGAACTGACAAATATATGACTGGCATCGAGGGTTCCATTCCAGTTCTGGTTAAAAGTGTAAGCAAGATCTTCTGTTGCTTCAGAGCAGATCGTTTTATGCAATGTTCATAAAGAGAGGAACAGATCATTTCAGGGAAACTGGATTGACACCGCTGAGGAGATCGATGATTTGTTCCTCAGGGATGCTGAGGTATGCTCATCAACGTGATAAAGATGATTTTCACGGCTAGATTTCAGAACCTTAGTTTATGTAAATTTTCTGAATCTGAAGCTATTATGCCCATGCGATTTCTGATGAAGGTTTGGAGGAGGCCATCGTTTGGAACAGCGGGTCCATTGGGTGGCGACCACCCATTGGTCACTAAGGAGGGCTATCACATACTTGATGTTATTTTCACAACTCCAATTCCTGATCTCGGTACGCTGAAATACATGTCACAGATTGAGAATTAAATTTAGGTACATATATTCAGTAACCTCTCGAAATAACTTCAGCTGGTTGGTTTGCTATCTTCTTACAGGTAAGGTAGCAGAGAGCTTGGACAAAATTGACGGCGTGGTGGATCATGGGATCATCTCTAGCATTCAGTAAATATCTTCACCATAAGCAGGCTTCATAAAGCTTCATTTTTATTCTTGTAACACAGAAACTGCTGCGCTGCAGGTCATATGCTGTCATTGCATCAAAGGGAGAAGTGCAGGTTTTGGATGAGAAAGCTTCAATTATACCATAACACCAGCTAGGTTCTTTGATTTCCTGAGAAGATATGCTTTTTTCGGAGCTGAAGTAATCCATTGCTTATTGGCTGAAAAATGCCGCTGAATTAATCCTGTAACAGTAACATTCCTTGCAGCTGGACATTCTTGTAGCCTATTGTTTATACGCACCACTTATCGAGTATTATTTTTGCAAACTTTCTAACTTGGCCATGTGGTCTCAGCGTGTTATATGATTTTCATTCAGGAAATATTAATCGAAGTATGTTTTTTCGTACGCATTCATGAGGATAAGGGCCTATTGTTTGGGTTTTTGTTTTTGTGCTTTTAAAAAAACTGGTTGGTGAGTAATTAAAAAAGCAGGTTGATAAAATTTAAATATTAATTTTTTAATATATTTTTAGCTTTTCAGCACATCAAAAATTAAAAAAGCAGCTCAAAATGTCTTTTAGCTTTTAATTTATTTTATCAGATATTTGCTTTTTAGCTTTTTAAAAGTAAATTTTTTAGAATCCCATTTATTTCAGCTTAGAAGCTGAAACAAAGGGCTAATTAGGCCATGTGATCGGTATCTTGCAGGTAGCAGTTAGGCGGTGGCATCTTCAGTAGGTATATTAGCCTCAAGAAAACAAAGGATTAACCAGCAAGTCAAGTGTGAACGTATGCGCCTTGACACTCTAGGTTCTTTTGACCCAAAATGCTAGACGTATTCCTGGATCGAAATAGCAACTGGTATTGACAGCGCGTTCCAAATTTACACAGTACATGGCAGTCAATAACAGAGGATTTTTTTTTTTGTTTATCAAGAGTATATTGTATATTTTTTCTATAAAATTGAATCTCTTTCTATAAAATTTCTATATAATTCCTGTAAATCCAAAAGGTCCCTAAATATAAGGCCGTTGTTAGGTTTATGTTTCACGCATGTTACAGTGCCTCTAGAAGCTCAGGTTCCGTATCTCGGTCGGTTCAGCGAGTACAAGATGCAGCTGGTCAGATCTCCGAAAGCAATGAGGGCCCCATTTGAATCCAAAATACGGATTATAGATTATTGGATTCTAAAATCTCTACCGTTTGGATTATAAAATTTTAGTTGGATTTTTGTATTTTTATAATTTAAATTTAAAAATTTTTAGATTACATGATTTTATTATTTTAAGTATATTAGTTTGTATTATGATATAAAAATTTGAATAATATTTAGATTCATAAAATTTTTTAAAATTTTATAATCTTTTAAAATCTCACCCGTTTAAAAAATTATCAATTTTTTTTATCCGGATTCTTAAAATCCTAGGATTCAAACACCCCGAGGTCGTCGTCGAGGCTTTCCACGGCTGACTCGGCTTGGGTCCGCCCGCCTGACACGAACTCCGTGGAGAGGTCTCCATGTGCGTATCCGTCTGTATAAAGATGGTCAGCTATGGCTGGACAACCAACATGCTTGGTGAAGGGGAAAGGTAGAGGAGTGGAGAATCAACCAAACTGTTCCTCACGCTTCGGCGAACATGGCGTCCAAGATTATGCTCGGAAGAATCCACTCGATAGGAGGTCTTTATGGTCGGTTGTTCAGCCACGGTGAGGGGCTCCTCCGTCCTCTTCAGTCGGTGGGCAGTCGTCCGTTCTGCAGCAGCGCAATCAAAAGAGACACCGTAACCAAGGTTCGATGTTCACCCTTTTCCAGTATACCAAGTTTGTTGTTTGAGCAAGTAGATAGAGGTATATTATTAAGTTTTTCATGCTCAGTGTTAAATTTCAATCCAATTCCATATACGATGGAACATGGTTTAGTGAAAAGTAAGCGTACCTTATAAGAAGAAATAGGTTCAAACCTATCTTTCTGAGCTATCTACGCATTTGTCACCCATTTCTCTCCCCTGACAAAGCATGTGTTCATGTGTCATGGTTGGCGCCGAACACTTCTCCCCACGAGAAAGCATGTGCTCATGTATCATTTATTGATGTACCCTGCTTGACATGGAAGTGCAGGACCAGGAGCCACTTCTCGACAGGTTTTCTGATCCGAAGGTGGCTCATGAAGACCGCCAGTTCATTCAACTCTTGGACCGGATGCTGGATGCTATAAGGAATCCTCAAAGACTTGAAGAAATGCAACGTGGGAGGTTTCCGAATGAGCTGACAGTTTTGGATGACGACATATGAATCAAAATCTCTAGAGAAACAAGGACTTACAAACCTGATGATTTGTATGTGCGCGTGATTGTAAACTAACCGTGTACAATTTGAACGTATGATATTGGAATTTTAGGTCCATATTACTAACTTGAACATCAGCTAACATTTAGTATACCTACTTGAGGAACTATTGTTAAATATAAATGGCTAATTAGATAGTACTATAAAAATGGCAGTCGGATCCGAGGAAAAATGGCAATCGGATCCGAGGAAGGGTCTGACCATATTGGGTCTTTTGTATGCAACATTCGATGCATTTCTGCAAGAGGGGTGGTATCTAAACACTATACTGCAAATTAATTGATAAAATGCAAACTTACTTTTGTTAGCAGACGTTGCAACTAAACCAGTCAATACCATGATCACAGCCTCGCAAGGACATCTGGACATGTCAAGCTTCTCCTCGCAATATCACTAATAAATAACGAATTTCAACAGATTTTCCCTTGGTTTTCCACATCTTGTCATGCTTGAAAGTCAACATATATCCCTACAGGCAGCAGCAAGTATGCCACTTTAGGTAAAGAGGACGAGTTGAGTGGAGAGCACAATATTCTGCAGTCAGAATTAGAAAATGAGATATGGTAGAAGTGCAAGTAAGAAGAGTGTCAGCTAAACTGACAAGTTATCACCATTGTCAATGCTCAATGAATCGGAAGGTGAATGTACCATACTAGTGCAAAAGAAAGAGAGGGACAACATGGAATCATTTTGATCTAAGAGTTAAACAGCAGGAAGAATGGGCAAAATGAAAAATTAGAATAATTTCTGACTATATATTTGCCCAAAATTGAGGCCGGCACCATATATTAGCAAAAAGGTGGCTGTTCCTCAGAAGAAGAAAAAAAGGTGGCTGGCATGCTTTATTCAGTCTCAGAGTACGAGTGATGTAACTGCAAAACTGAAGGAAGTTACAAGTTAACTCACCACTTTTCTCATTGAATGTCAAACTGCATACAAATACTGCTTTTCAACAGCAAGCAGTCAGTATGTAAATGTGTTCTTTAGTATCCACACAGGAGCGTATAAGTGTCACCTGGAGTCTGGGACACATCAGATTCCCAGAACCTATAATAAGATAATGATATTAGGATACTCTTGGTTTGCAGCGAAGATAACTGAGGTATACATGTATTTAATCTTACAAATATTATCCAACCTAGTTTTCTAGGCAACAACACAGCTCGTCTTAGTAGATAGCTTCATAAATTAGGTTGAAATACTTTTCTATGGTTCCATGATAGAATGCATACAACTAAAAGAGAGAAACATATGTACCAGAACAGCATTGCTTTAGTTAGTTTTTATACTATTCGAAGGAAAAACATAGGATGCGCTTATTTTGTTCATTTTAGGATAATTACTAACCTCTATGACTCAACGATACATATGACTGAACTGTCTGGTTAATATGAAACTTGTAAGCAGATCAGAGGCAACAGAAATATGATTTTGAACTTGCAGATAAGTATATTCTTATTCAAGAGAAGTATTTTTTTAAGGTTAAAAAACAAAGAAGGAATGAAGGTGCATAACGAATCAAATGACTTGGGGTAATCAAAGCTGACCTGTGCGCTGTTTTCTGGGTGAATGGGGTGACATAGATCTGGTCTTGGAATATAGCCTTCTTCTCTTAGCTCTTGAATAAGGTTATTCAAGGACATGTAAATATCTTCGGTGTTAGGGTGGCTTTTATCTGCTGCAACAAATACGTGGCTGCTGTTATTAACATCTACCCAGCTGTATCCAGGTATCTTCTGAACTTTATTATCCTTCATCAATCTTCTAACTTTTGATACAACATCCCAGCGTCCAGCAACTGCATTGATATTTGACATAAGGACATAATAACCAGAATTGCCAGGATCTAAATTGAATAGTTCTCGTGACGCAATGTCTGCAATTTCAACATTGCGATGCACACGGCAAGCATGGAGAAGGGCACCCCAAATACCAGCATCAGGCTTGAAAGGCATATCAGCAATGAACTGTATAGCTTTATCTAACTTCCCAGAACGACTGTATAGGTCAACCATGCAAGCAAAATGCTCCATTCTTGGTGCAATCTGGTATTCATTAGTCATGCATTGAAAAAGCCGGAGTCCTTCTTCAACCTGCCCAGCGTGAGCACAAGCAGATACCAAAGCAAGGAATGTGACATGATCTGGCTTGAATCCTTCCTCCTGCATACAATGTAATAAGCTTACTGACTCTTTAACAAGACCATGAGCCCCATAGGCAGAAATAATACTATTCCAGGACACTTCATTCTTATCAGGCATGAACTCAAAAACACGAAGAGCCAACTCCAAATTTCCACACTTGCCGTACATGTCTATCAGAGCACTCTCAGCAAATATATCCGCTATAACAGGACCCTTTATGATAACACCATGAATCTCCTTTCCATGATATATAGATGGTAAACTTGCACATGCAGATAAAGCAGAAGATATTGTTACATTATTGTACTTTATTCCTTCAATGCTCATTTGACGGAAAAGGACTAGAGCTTCTTCAGGTTCTCCGTTC
The DNA here is from genome assembly GCA_001602295.1 of Zoysia matrella. Classification (NCBI taxonomy): domain Eukaryota; kingdom Viridiplantae; phylum Streptophyta; class Magnoliopsida; order Poales; family Poaceae; genus Zoysia; species Zoysia matrella. The sequence continues at coordinate 23,788 of BCLG01000363.1, read as the reverse complement.
TGTGAAAAGCTTGAAATCATTGAGTTCCATGTCACCTCATCCTTCACGGACATCTTAGAAAAGATATAATGACACAGGTCGAGTCTGCCACATTTTGCATACATGTCCATCAATGCACTCTCCACATAACATTTTCCTTCATAAGCATTTCTCAGAACATAGCCGTGGATCTCTCGTCCAAGATTCATAGCGGCCATGCTCGCACATGCTGGCAACACACTAGCAACCGTAACAGCATTTGGTTTCATGCACTGTTCTAACAAGTACCGAAACATTTGCACGGCCTCTTCACTCATTCCATTAAGTTCATAACCTGAAATCATTGTACTGCCAATAACCACATCAATGGCCCTAGCAGTATCATATACATTCTGTGCCATCCTCACATCCCTGCACTTGAAATAGATGTCCACCAAAGCACTAACCAAGAATACATCCATATGCACACAGTTCCTGACAATATAACCATGAATTTCCTTCCCCTGTTTGAAACCATTCAAGTCAGTCAAAGCCGGTAACAAGCTCACCAGGGTAACTGAATCTGGTCGAACGCTGCTCTCCTGCATATCACAGAACAACCCTAATGCCTCATGAAGAAGCCCATTTTGAACACACCCTGAGATCATCCCATTCCAGGTTACCAAGTCACCCCGTGGCATCAGGTCAAATAGCCACCATGCATCATCCAAGCACCTGCATTTTGCATACATCGATAGCAATGTGTTAGCCACCGCTACCTCTGGTTCCAAACCAAATTTCACTGCCAGAGAGTGGAGCTGCACTCCAGATAGCAAGTCAGCTTCTGTGGCACAAACAGACAGAAAACATGCCAGCGTCGCAAAATTGGGCTTGCAGCCAGATGCTCTCATCTGATGGAACAGTCTCACTGCTGCCGATACATCTCCATCCTTGATGCAACCATCCATCATCACGTTCCAAAGGACGCAATCCCGTTCAGTCATTGAGTCGAACACCTCACGTGCGTCACTAAGAAGGCCAGCATCTGCATACATCTTGATGAGCGCGCTCCCAACGTACACATCGCCGCCAAGCCCAAACTCCTGCGCCGTGCTGTGCACGAGGCGGCCGAGGGCGATCGCTCTGAGCGCAGCGCAGGACTTGACGACGTAGGGGAGGGTGTGCCCGTCCGGGCGTGGCGCGGCATGGTGGCTCCACATCTTGAGGTAGAACAGCACGGCGAGGCCGTGGTGGCCAGCGGCAGTGAACCCGCGGATGAGCCAGTTCCAGGGCAGCGCAGAGGCGGCGGCGTCGCGCGAGAGCGAGGAGAACACCGCGATGGCGTCCCGGAACCGGCGTGCGAGGACGTACATGCCGATCAGCCTGGTCTGCAGCGCCGGGTAAGAGGTGAGTGTTCCTGAGACCACAGCGCGCGCGTGGATTTGGACTCCAAGAGGGAGGTGGGACACGGAGACGCAGCCGCGCAGGAGCGCCAGCAGGCGGTCCGCGGAGGGGCCGCTCGCCACGGCGGCCGTGGTGGAGAATGCTGTGAAGAAGCATGGCCGACGTAGCGGCGGCTTGAGGCGGAAACGAGAGAGCCGCATGGCGAGGCGGATGAGGCCGTCGTCTTCGAGGAGGGCCGGCTAAGCGTTGAACTGCTCGCGCGCGCGCCGCGCTGTCTGGTTCCCTTCCCCAGAGGAACGTAACGCTGTGTGCATATGCTACGAGGCCCCCGCAAAAAATGGACCAGTCGATTTGAACCCCTACCCCTTCTCCAGCTCGCGCGCAGCCCTTGCTTCGCCGCCCCTGCCTCCGCCTCCGCCGGCCAGATGGATTCCCGCGGCTACGATTCCGCCGGTCGCGTCTTCTCCAACGCCACCGAGATGTGGGCAGCAGAGCTCGGCTCCACCGCCACCGCCACCGCCTACTCCGCTGCGGAAGCTGAAGTCACCCCTGTCGCCGCCGCCACCGCGGACAATTGGGCCTCTGGCGAGGAGGCGGGTGGCGATGGGAAGCGCAAGGAGTGGTACTCCAAGGCAATCGCCTACTGGCAAGTAAAGAAAACTTACTCAGCCCCTCCTCACCTGCTAAACCCTAAACCCCCAATTCAAATGCGCACTCGTCTCGGCAAATTTAACCTATAAGTTTCTCGAATGGGTGGCGCAGAGCGTGGAGGCGTCGACTGAGGGGGTCCTGGGAGGCTACGGGTGCGTGAATGATGCCGATGTCAAGGGCAGCGACGCCTTCCTCCGTCCTATCCTCGCCGAGCGTTTCGGCACTGAGAAGCACCATCTCGTCGCACTCGGTGAGTTGATTAGTTCTATGAGGCCTTAATTAGTACACTTAGCTTGTTTCTGTGCTAGATCATTCATAGTATTGATTTCATTATCTGAATGCTATACCTGATCTTCAAGTTGTAGAATCCTTGGGTGCTAACTTCTGAAACTGTGACAGACTGTGGCTCAGGCATCGGGCGGGTTACAAAGAATTTTCTGCTTAGGCATTTCAATGAGGTATGCAGCTGACCCTCTCAGTTGATTTGAGGTTATGCTTTAATCCTGAGGGCATACCCAATCCGCACATACCTTTATGCAGGCTAGAAATTGCATACTTCCACTGTTCTTCTGTATACATGATTTACTTGCGATTTTTATATTATCTCTGAGATTTGTGTTGTGCCTATTCATACATTTCAATCCTTAGTTTGGGAAGATGGAATTTGGTTATTCAGGTTGACCTTGTCGAGCCAGTATCTCATTTTCTAGAAGCAGCACGTGAAAATCTTACTGGAAGTATGATGGACCAAGGAGAAGATTCGCACAAGGCTGTCAACTTTTACTGTGTGCCTCTTCAGGTTAGTATCAATGAATCATTGGCCCTGGCCCAAACTTTGTTAAATAATAGTTTTCTGCTTCTTTGTAAATTCTATTTCACTCTTTCTTCAGGACTTCACTCCTGAGGAAGGAAGATATGATGTGATATGGGTCCAGTGGTGCATCGGGCAACTTCCTGATGATGATTTTATCTCATTTTTTAATCGTAGCAAGGTTACTGTTTTTTCACATTCAAGCTTACAATTTTTTTTTTTGGTTATTGGATTACTTTGAAGTGTTTGTTTGTATTTTAAAGTGCAAATTTGTAATACTTGTATCAATAGGTCGTAGTGCCATACTGCCATTTTAGCTTTAGTGAACAAAAAATTATCTTATTTGTTATCCATGGAGATAATCACTTGCAGATAAATGTTGTATTTTAAGCATTCACCTTCATATTTTGCATGTCCGGTAGCATTTTAATCCTTTATTGTAAGAGAACACTGTTCCATCTATATAGGCCATATTGTTCTTGTCATGCTTGTTCTATATTTTACATTATGACTTCCAATTGTTCATGTTTACACACCTATTAGTTGACCTAGCATGTGTTAATTCATTTATATGGTTGGCATAGTATCATGCTTTCTAATCAAACATACATATATATTCCTTTCAGGTTGGGCTCAAACCTGGCGGATTTTTCGTTCTGAAAGAGAACATTGCAAAAAATGGTGAGTTTGCTGGGGTTTGCTGTGTGAAATGGTCTGTCTGAACAATGTGGTATACTTCTCTGAAGAGATACCGTATTCGTTTGAGAAATTGCAATAAAACACTTGGGCCATATGCTTGACGTGGGTATTACTAAATGAAATTTGTGGTGTACAGGATTTGTGTTAGACAAGGAGGACAACAGTGTCACTAGATCTGATACATACTTCAGGGAACTATTTAAAAAGTGTGGATTATATATCCACACTGTTAAGGTGAATAATGAAAATTGCTCAGATGATTTCCGGTTACATGCTTCAGCGTTCATTCTCATCACCCATCTATCACGCAACTGAAACAGGACCAGAAGGAACTCCCAAAGGAACTATTTGCGGTCAAAATGTATGCTCTGGTGACCAATCCACCAAAAATCCAGAATAAAGGAAAGAGAAGACGGCCTAAAAATAGACCTCGTATGATCCGATCATAAAGATTTCCTATATTAGCCAGGTTGCTGGGAATTTTCATTTAGCTGACAGTGTATCGTTATTGACTGTTAAAATTCCAAGGACAGGCTTTTGCCATCTCACTTTTGATTATAATTTTATTTTGATCTGGTCCAAATTTGCTTTCGGGATTAATTTCTTTCTTTTCAGCTTAGTATATGATGATTTGATGTGCACATTTACGTTACTCTGAGAGAGCAATGTGGCTAACATTGTGCTCCGACTAAAGCCCAGAAGAATATCCATCAGATATACTCAGCTCCTGCCAGCTGTAGTGTTTCTGTATCATTTCTTTATATATCTAGCTGTCACACAGCTCATGATGGGGACCTAGGTAACGAACAGGAGAACCTGTTGATATCTGCAGCTATCGATGCTCTATTTAAGAACTTGATTTATCCTGGAGAAGTAATGTGGCAGGTATATGGACCGAATGCCCATAACAACGCTGGATAACCACAGGATCATGAATAAGGAATTGCCCCATAAATCATTGGCTGAATACATACGGCAAATGAACTATTTTCACGTCAGAATAACATCACGGAATGGCCACAACCAGCCTGTGCCTAACCTCAATATATTACAAACCCACTAGGTATTCATGCAAAGAATGTGTTATGTCAGTTCTTCCCAGTTGTTGATGGGGGCAATGTCCCTAAAACAGCGTCCCATAGTGATGAAGTGATGCCAAAGCCCTTGTCCTGGATTCTGAAGTGGTGGCTGAGGTGATACCGCTGCATAATAGGAACGTTTGTGAGGAATTGAAACCATGGGAATTATCAAGTACGGAGTAACAGCTAGCTTATAATAACTTGGTAAATGCAATTAAGTCTTCACCTTTAGATGTTTCGCTGGGTCCTTGGATGGTTGTCCATGATGCAGGTAGTAATGGGTGCAGTCATACATCACATATCCCAACAGCCCACCGCCAAATAATGCAGGAGAGGTAGATGGAATTGCAAAGAACGCCACCAGGTTCCAGAACTGAAAATGAAAAGAAATGGAAACGACATTGCTGCATGTATGACAAATTTGGACATTGTTGCATGTATGACAAATGTGGAGCTATATGCCTATACCGGCACACATAAAATTGCTGCCGCAGCTGGAGGAAATACAAGCCGGAGTGAGTCCATGGGATGCTTATGGTGGCATCCATGAAGAAGGTAATGTGCCGTATTTGACCTGCAACATTACATTGATAAAAATTTGATGAAGAAAGAAAACCTAACAATGCACTTCAAACTTGAAGGTTGAAATGTTCTTACCAGTAGGTTTTGGTATCAATGTGAAATAGGAATCGGTGCAAAGTATATTCAATCAATGTCCAAATAAATATTCCAAAGAGAGCCAGCAGAGCTACTTCCTGAATTGTATGACCCATCAGAATGGACTTCATGAACAAACAGCACACAACAGGCAGCCATATGGTTGGCACAGCCCACCACTTTGTCCGTGTCAAGGACTGGATATTAAAAAGATTTGTCAATACAATTCAGTTTAGCTCTTCAATTCTATGATATACCAGGTAAAACGGAAGCATTACCTCCAATATTTCATTTCCAAAGAAACGTGGACCCTCCTTGCTCACGATAGGTTGGTGAACCCATTCCTGATAGCGTTCCTCAAGATGGCCAACCTTCATCCACAAAAGAAAGAACACAATCGAAAGGATGTTAGCATTGAAGCAAATGGACCAGTTCTATTCAGAAAGTCAATTTAACAACAACAGATTTTTATTTTTAGAAGTCACAGCAGAACATGTCAACTACAACAATTACCAAAAAAAAGATGACGAAGAAGAGTAGAATTCAAGGATTGAGTTGAATGTTAGACTCAGAATGTACTAAACAAGCTTAAATGAAATAGTAACTACTCATGGCAATTTCATGAGTTACTCAAGCTAAGATTCGAAGGGGAGCCCTATCGCAGTAACAAGCTCTTGCCGAAATGTAGGGAAAGGTTGCGTACAAAAGACTTGAAGTGGTCAGACCCTGCGCAATCGGGAGGTACATGCACCGGGCTGCCCTTTTACTCAAAAGCTAAGGCTCCACGAAGAACAATCCAAACAATTATCAAATAGAATTATGAAGGGGGGTGGGGATTAGTACCTGGAAAACAAGAGGCTTGTTCAGATCAACAGTGAACTTTTGGACAACCATCTTCCCCAATCAGAGCTACACCACAGAATTACCACATTAGACACCAAACATAATAATCAAGAGGCAAGGTCAGGATCAAAAAGCGAAAAGGTGACTAACCGAACCAATTTCCCAATGGCAAATAAGAGCGTACAACACTAGCAAGCACCAGACCTAAACTCCAAAGAAGGAGGACATCATAATCACCACCTTTTCCCCGACCTTAGGACAATTGACAGCCTTCAGTCTGAGCACGAGCAATCGCCAACACGTGACTCTAGCCCATAACAGGCAATCATTATCTCCCTACCTATCACTACACAATGAGGTCTCCTTTGGAATGCGAGAATTTTCTCCGTTTCCTATGTTTTTTCTGTGAAATTGAACTGATTCCTATGAAATTCCTGTGAGATTCCTATAAAATTCCTGCGTCCTGACTGTTCACACGGATTCGGCAACCAATCTGACCAGAATTTACAAGCCGCGGTACCGAATGCAGGCACAGAAACCTCGCTACAGATCCGACATTTCCGGATTCAACCGCGCCAACACCGTTCCTCAGTTCCCTACGATCCTAAACCCTCCCCGACGCCACGCCACGACGTGCATCTAACGAGGAGAGACTGAACGGCGCGCGCACCTCGGACCAATGCCGCCGAGGAGCGCCACGGAAGAGCGTGGAACAGCAGGATACCGGAAGCCGTACAGTAAGAGGGAGCGGGCGGGGCGCGGGTAACTCACCGGCGAGACAATGGCGGCCCCTTCCTTTTCCTCGGAGCAGAGAGCCCTCCTCCTCCCCGTGGGCGGCGGGCGAGAGAGAGGCTAACAACGGAAGAGAGCGGATAACGTGAGGGGCTGCCGCGGGATACGAGAGGAAGGCAGGGGTCTACGTGATAGATTTGTTTCCGCCTCCCGCTTCGTTTTCCTGCTTGCGGCCCAGGGAAAGCGATTCGCCCCGCTGGTTCTGCAATTACGAAAATTTTAAAGGGGCAGTTTTGTAATTGGGGATCCGCCAAGGGCTCTCGCTCTCTCAAATAGGGGTGGGGCGCACGGATGGGGTGGGGTGGGGGCCGCGTGCCAGGGTGCCATGGCCTGTGCTGAGCTGAGTTTGTGATTGGAAAACATTGCATGGTGAGCTAGCGAACAAAGCACGTCCCGGAGGCGATCGCATGGTCAGACTCGAAGGATTTTTTCGAGTCGTGCTGCTGATGAACAAGCCGCATGTGCGACACACATGGCGCAGCACATGACACAGCACATGACACTATGCCAGGCAGATGAGACTAAGGCCTGTTTGACACAGTTTATTTTCAACTTATTTACAAAAATAAATAGAAGTTATGTCAAACAGCAAATTTATTTTACAACTTATTAATTTAACAGCTTCTTAAAATAAACTAAACAGTGACTTATTTTTCAGCTATTTTTCACTTAGATAGAAAAATAAGCTGTTTTTTATTAAGTTTCAGCTATACCAAAACAGTGCCTAAGGTTTACAAAACATTATAAATCGGCCGATTTTTGCAGTTTTAAGTGAAATCGATCTGGTCTGGTTTTATCAGAAAATCGGTTTTCGTTTTAAAAACTTTTTTAAAAAATTGAAATTTTGAAATTTTTTGAAATACTAAAACCGATGAAACCACCAATGAAACCGATCGAACCGATGAAACTAATGAAACTGGTGGATTTCAAATTTTGAAATTAAAAATCGATAAAAAAAAAACCGATCGATAAACCAATGAAACCAACCAATTTACTGTAACACTTTATTTAAATTTTGATTTTCTGATTTGAAATAGTTTTTTTACTCACGGTTCTTGTGAAACCAGGTTCAACCGGTCTTAGCGGTTGTAAGGAAATCCCAAACCCTAGACGAGACAAAATCCTTTCTCGGAAAACGGTTCCTTAGCCCAAACCGACGGCCATCAGCATCAGTCCGCCGAGCACTTGACCGGCCGCTACACCGGCGGATCGGCAGATCGATATTGTTTGCACCTGTCAAGGTTTGCGAGGACGCAACAAGGCTGCCAGCATTGTGTCTGGGGTGCACAGCTGGACAGTGCTGCACCAGCACAAAGAGGCAACTTCTACCAGAATCTATAACTACACTGCCCATACTGGATGGCGAAAGCATGCAGAAGAAAATGTTATAAGATCCACAGTGATAAAAATTCACTACTACCGATCATCAGAATCTTACAGGTGATGAGCTCAAGGAGAGCACACAAGAGTGCAAAGCCATAAGCTACTAACCCGACAAGGTACAAAACGGACATAGACCTCAAACCTCAAAGACGACAGCACATTACAGTGACCGCGGACAGAACGAAGCAGGCTCGACCTCATAGATGACAGCACAACACATCCAAGCCATGAAAAACAAAGGAACGCAGACTCATTCGCAGGCCTTCCAAACAGCAGCTGCGCTGATCGTCATTCGGCGTCACCCTCCAATTCCTCTTCATCTTCGTACTCCTCGTCGGCAGTGGCATCCTGGTACTGCTGGTACTCAGCGACCAGGTCGTTCATGTTGCTCTCGGCCTCGGTGAACTCCATCTCGTCCATGCCCTCACCGGTGTACCAGTGAAGGAAAGCCTTGCGCCTGAACATGGCAGTAAACTGCTCGCTGACGCGGCGGAACATCTCCTGGATGGAGGTGGAGTTCCCGACAAAGGTAGCTGCCATCTTCAGCCCCTTGGGCGGGATGTCACACACACTAGACTTGACGTTGTTGGGAATCCACTCGACGAAGTATGACGAGTTCTTGTTCTGGACGTTGAGCATCTGCTCATCCACCTCCTTGGTGCTCATCTTCCCACGGAACATGGCTGAGGCAGTGAGGTAGCGGCCATGACGGGGGTCAGCGGCACACATCATGTTCTTGGCATCCCACATTTGCTGAGTCAGCTCAGGGACAGTAAGGGCACGGTATTGCTGCGATCCACGTGAGGTTAACGGCGCAAAGCCAACCATGAAGAAATGGAGACGAGGGAACGGGATGAGGTTCACAGCAAGCTTGCGCAGGTCAGAGTTGAGCTGACCAGGGAACCTCAGGCAGCATGTCACACCACTCATGGTAGCAGAGATAAGGTGGTTTAGATCACCAACTGCATTGTTAAAACACGGTGTCAATGCCTGTGTTGAGTATGTGTATGCCAAATTAAATTTCAGAAATCTCACAGATATTAGGTAACGAATTAGTGGAGATAAACTTACAGGTAGGGGTGGCTAGCTTTAGTGTGCGGAAGCAGATGTCATATAGTGCCTCATTGTCAAGCACCATACATTCATCAGCATTCTCAACAAGTTGGTGAACTGAAAGTGTAGCATTGTATGGCTCCACGACAGTATCTGAAACCTTTGGTGATGGGAAGACAGAGAATGTCAACATCATTCTATCAGGGTACTCCTCCCTAATCTTAGAGATAAGAAGGGTGCCCATGCCAGATCCAGTGCCTCCTCCCAAAGAATGGCAAACTTGGAATCCTGTAAGTAAAGCAGATGTGTCATTCTATTATTCACAAAGCACGCAAATGTTAAAAGCACATCAGAGTAATAAAGATACACTAGCACAAGGTCTAATACTTTGTAAGGAAAACCATATTACTGCAGTTAAATGACAATTGAATCAAGACAGATCCTACAACACTATGCCACTATCTTTGGTAGCCTGTGAACTTAGCTAGATATGCTACTTCAGTGTTTCACTTGGACGGCATATTATAAACAGCATAACAACAATTATCAGGGTTACAAAAGCCATCAAGTTAAGCAATTCTTTATCAACCACGAGACAAGGTATCCATTTTGTCAGGTATTGGCCAAAGAATCCAGTCCAGCATTGATAACTAAACAAAATAGGTCATTAACAGTTGTAAAGTGCCAGAGTTGAACCCGAAGCTAACAAATCCAATTCTCTGGTTTCAGCAATAAAATATCCCCTCTACCGACTGTTTGCTGTGGCCAGTCGGTCGAGCTACTTAGAGCAAGATAAGCTACAGGAGTTCAACTACAACATGCATCAACCAGAACATCTCATAGAGGTTGATATTTTAACTAGCACAACTTTACGAAATTACATGTCAAAAGTGCCAATATAATCATAAATAGACCATCTAAGAACAAAAAAATCTTACTGCTCAAATGTTTCTCCGCACTTTATGAGCATTTAATGAGCAACTAAAATAACCAATCACCAATTCAGCATGCTAGGTCCAAAATTAACCAGATTCACGAACAACCAGCAGCCAATTTCATTCATGCACACTTACAACAACCTACCTAATTGCAAATGAGTGAAAAGCCTCAAACGCTAACACATCGCTACCTAGCTAATTTCTCAGATCATTCGAGTGTCACACTGATAGATGATCAACTATGCAACATACGGCACGTCACAGAGATGTCTCATCACGGCCAGATTTTTTTTATCACATTCAGAACGTTGGAACAACAGATCTGGACTAGATCGAACCAACCCGTGTGAGGTCTGTTCCCAGATTAAACCCAACTCCTTGACCCGTAATGAAAATCCAACAAAATAACATAATGAAGACAGGGATGAGATGGAATACCCTGAAGACAGTCGCAGTTCTCCGCCTCCTTGCGGACAACATCTAGGACGGCGTCGATGAGCTCGGCGCCCTCGGTGTAGTGTCCCTTGGCCCAATTGTTGCCAGCGCCGGACTGGCCGAAGACAAAGTTATCCGGGCGGAAGATCTGGCCGAAGGGGCCGGAGCGCACCGAGTCCATGGTCCCCGGCTCGAGGTCCATGAGCACGGCGCGTGGGACGTAGCGGCCGCCGCTGGCCTCGTTGTAGTATACGTTGATGCGCTCGAGCTGGAGGTCCGAGTCCCCCGCGTAGCGCCCCGTCGCGTCGATGCCGTGCTCGTCGCAGATCACCTCCCAGAACTTGGCCCCGATCTGGTTCCCGCACTGACCGCCCTGGATGTGGAGGATCTCCCTCATGGCTGACGCCTCGCTGGAGCGGCCGCCGACTCGCCGGAGGTTCGCTGGGGACCTGGGGCGGGGAGCCGACCGCGGGAGGACTGGAGGAGTGAGCAGTTGAGCACGGGCGCGGTTGCTGGTTGTCTTTGGCCTTTGGGTGAGGACGGGACGGGAATTGAAATGGTTGTGCTCTTCTCGCGTCTTGTGCAGTGGTGGGGCTCGAGAGGCTGTGTGGTCATCGCCCAGTGGGTGGAAAGCAGTGGGGCCTAGTCCCAGTCACTGTGGGACTATTCTTTCGGGCCCACATGCAGTGGGCTCGTGCGTACTTTCTGGATAGATCTTGGCCCTACACCTGTAATCTAACGGCCGCCATTTTTTATATTGACCGAACTTTCTGGATGTCACTCCGTTCCAGCCGTTGGCGACCTGTGCCCAGGCTGGCGCAACCTTTAGGTGGGTCCCACCTGCAGGGTCCCGCGGCCCGGGCCTCTCTGGCAGGCTGGCTGCGTAACCAATCACCGGCCCAGTCGCATCGAGATGGCTCACCTGCTGTGTGCCTGTGCGGCGCAACCAGCTCGTCCTCTCAACAGAAGTGCTATGCAAAAGAAAAAAATCATTACCTGTAGAGTACAGTGATGCTTGACCAGTAATGCAAGGATTGCCTTCGGTGTCAACACGGGTCGCTGTTGCTTAAGAAAATGACAAGGACTATTTACCAGCAACCACCGCATCCTTACATCCCATCTCAGCCCAGCAACGCGGGCCTGGATTAGGTATCTGGGTCCCCCGAGGCCCGAGTAGGGATTGGAAACAAAAAGGTGGCACCAAAACCAAATGAATGGGAAAAGAGTAGCTGCAAGTACAAGCTAAACTTTTTCATCATGAGCGACCCATTATTTGCTGCTACAACAGGATGATATCTGTAGCTGCGAAACGAGTACATCCATCAGAAGATCCAATCATGAAACAGCAGCCTTGAGATGAAAAATAACAGTTTATTGCAATTTTGATGGCAAAGGATTATCAGGCTAGATAAATGATACTCTCTCCATTCTTTAATTTCTCCATTCTTTAATTGATATCGCTGTTGATTTTTACATTTTTCTTTGACCATTCGTTTATTAAAAAAATTAAATAAATTTTATATAATTTGTTATAATTTGATTTATCATTAGAATAATTTGAGTCACAATTTAAAATTTTACACATTCGAATATTTTCTTTGAATAAGACCAATGGTCAAAGTTGAACAAAGAAGTCAACGGCGACATTTATCAATTAAAGAACAAGGTGAGTATACACTTCCTGCCCGGCAACAGTTGCCAATGGACGCAGCTCGACATGCTTAGCTGGCAAAAAGATTTGCCAGGTAGGATAATAAACATCAGGAACCATTCTGGCCCTATTCTTGATTGGCTATGGAATTAGAATGCCTTCTTCTCATATGAGACTAGCCCATGGATTCCTCCTTCAACCTGGGCAGCACCAGTCCTCACCTGGTAAATGATCAGTAAAGATGTCAACTACAGGAATTGAAGTAGATATAAGCTGGTTTCATGTTGACTTCTTGCATTAATGCTAACTTTCAAATTGTCTTTTAGACATTAAAAAAATGAAAGTTAGAAGTTTAGCGTGCTTTCCATAAGGCTGGATCTAAACAGCCATGAGCAAGCATTAGACTTCTAAAAAAATTTACAGCCCCCATGAGCTAAAGTCCATACTATATATTCCCGGTCCAGAGCAAACATAAATTCCAAATAGCTCCAACATTTTGTCTTTTCTATAAACCATGAGTTAATAATTTTCAGATAATCTATTTGAAAATGGCGCCTATTCCAAAATTAAATCAAGTAGTTACAAAAAAATCACTCAGTTGTTTAAACGAAACAAACTTTATTAACAAAAATGATGGGAGTTTGGCGGCCTAGACGAGATAAAAAGTTGCTAGCTTAAAGGGTGAGAAAGCTATGCCAGTTCCAGGGGTTGAAAAAGTAAATTGCAAGTTCAGGGAATGCAAGGCTGCAATTTCCTCTTAAGATCCAAAAGATGCTGCAAGGTGTTTGTTGGGCAGCATGAAAGTACCTCTAATCTAAGAGTTTCTGATCGTAGAAGATCATGAGCTGACTGCAGAGAGGATGCACCAAGATCCTGAAAACCTTGTTTAACAGCTTGCATTGTGTAAGGAATGAATCTCAGCACAGAACCTTTGTCAGCTACTGCTCCAACAACCCCCTGCGCAATCTTGAGCTTTAGAGTATCACCAAGGTATCGTGCATCACTCCCCTTTGTCATGGCTTCAAGAGAGCCCATGCCTCTGTATTTTTTCACTCGGCGACCATCCTGCAAGGAACATTACAAGACTTAAAATTCAATATTTTTATAAAAATGCTAGTGCAACTGTACAAGGCAAATAGAATAGTATAAAATATATTTTATAGTTGACCAACATTAGTTAACAATTAAAAAACCACATCAACAATAAAATCTGAAGCACTAGAGGATATTCAAGGGGTCAAGCCCATGGTCAACAATAAAATCTGCTCGTGCAAAGCTTGTGGTCCGGATACTAAGTATATGAATTGAGTCTACAGGGCTGCACGAAATAGCCATCACTAGAGTATAAGGGGCATTCAAACATTTTATGGTAAACTTATCAAATGAAGAGCAAGACTTGAACTTTAAAACCTGTTCCAGGAAGACTAAAATATCAAATATACCTTGTACTCATAAGTTCCAGGAGCTTCAAGGCTACCAGCCAAAAAGCTACCCATCATAACCGTGGACGCCCCGAGGGACAAAGCCTTCACAATATGTCCAGAATTTGAAATCCCTCCATCAGCAATAACTGGTATGTCGTGATCGTTGGCATACGATGATACCTTATACACCGCTGTAGCCTGTTCAAAAAACGTTAAGGCGCATCAAATACAAGGTTCCTCTCTAGCATGTATTAGATTACTAGTATTGCATGAGAAAAAATACATCAAAACCATAGTGTAAATTTGATTTTCCAAAAAATAAGTCAAGGAAGCACAAAAGCAGGCATCCAACAGACATGAGTCTAATTTACACAAATTGCAAAGACATGAATGCAAGTAAAATACCATTTTACAGTGCTTTTAACAAAATGCCCCAATACTTCATAATTCCAGCACTAGATCACAGGTACACAAGTAAAACGTCTAACCCCAGCGTAGCTTAGAAAGGAAAGTAAAGCAGATGCTCTAACACCATCCAATCAGAATCATTTCTAACAAATATAGCGAACATTCGAAATGTTTACATCCACTGCTGAGAAACAGAGATTTGTTTCCATTATGTGCATATCTAACTTAACAGCATCCAACAGGTCCATAAGCGACAGAAATTGTGCGCATGCGGATACTGCAATTGGCAACTAATTAAATTGGCGGCAAGTCCAATAAAGCAAACTAACGGTACTGGATACTGAGTGAACAAAAGTTTGCGAGGATTTAAACAGTTCTTTACCTGTCCTCTACCAACAGCACAAACTTCCTGGGTAGTACAAATTGAACCAGAACCCATCCCAACACGCAATCCGTCCACTCCAGCTTGGACAAGATTCTGCGCTTGTGCAATTGTCACCACATTGCCTCCAATCAAATCCACCTCAGGATACATTTTCTTTGCATACTTGATCATATCAAGCTGGTAGATGGAGTTCCCCTGCGAACTGTCAATCACGATGGCGTTTGCCCCAGCCTTAACTAGCTGTTCCAGCCTTCGCTTGTCATCCTCACGGGTCCCAATGGAGGCAGCAACAACGAATTTCCCATCTGCTCCAAGAGATGGCTTGCCTAGCTTCGGATAGCTGCGGATACGCTCCACATCCTTGGCGGTGATGAGGTCAATGACCTCGCCATCCTCGGATACAAGAGGGGCGTAGTCCAAACCCTCATCCGCAAGGAAGGCAGCCGCTTGCTCAAAATCATAGGAGGCAGAGGCGGAGCGCGGAGCGGGGCGCATGTACTCCGAAACTGGGACAGGAACCTCGCGGGAGGCGGCATCGGCTGCCATAGCGACACCGAGGAGCTTGGAGAGCGAATCCCCACGCTCGGTGATCAGTCCGTACTCGTACCCACCGAATTCGTTGAGGGACGGAGCGGAGGACGGCGAGAAGAAGGGCACGGAGGACACGAACGGGAGGCGGCGGGACTTGGCGGCGCGGACGATGGACGCCTGGGCCTGGGCATCGGTGTTGCAGTGCACGACGGCGGCGGCGCCGAGCGAGGCCATGGCCGCGGCCATGGCGGCCTCGGAGACGGTGTCCATCGGCGACGCAACGCAGGGTATAGATAGCTGCACGCGGCGGGAGAGGCGAGTGGAGAGGTCAACGGCATCGGCAGCGAAATCAATGAATCCCGGAAGGAAAATTACGTCGTCGTAGGTGTAGGAAACACCTTGCGAGAACAGCCGCGGCGCGGCGTAACCGTCGCCGGCGAGGTCGCCACTGTAGGCCGCCATCGGTAGGAGCGAGTTTTAGGGTTCTAGTGGGGCTCGCGGCGGGCAGCGGGCGGCGGCTGGGAGGACAGGAATGTGGGGGCGGAAGGAGGCCGAGTCCATCAAGAGATGTACGGCGAAACTCGGCATCTGGGCCCAAAGACAGGGCCCACCGACATGCACATCTGCCTTAGGGCCGACTTCGGTTCTGAGAGAATATATTCTCCCTATTTTCTTTTCTTTCTTCCATAACCCCTGTTTGAGAGAACAAATCTCATTCTCAGATTTGGTTCTACGTATCTCTCCATTATTAAATTTTAATAATTGTTAATTATTTATTTTATTTAGAAAATTAATTTACAAATATAAAATTATAAGTGATATTTTAAATATTTTTAATAATCAAGTAAATTTTATATAAAAATATATTATATTTATCATACTGTTTTACCCACAAAGGTTTTCTACGGCAAAAATGAAGCTTCAGTCAGTAACCTTGATAACAACAACGATGAAGATGACAAGACATTTAAATTGATTCATATAAATTTCTTTTATGATTTATGTGAAATTCATTGGACTTAGGAAATGAGTACAAAAATGACCATGTCAACCGCGCATGTGCGAGTATACTCTTCTCTTTTATCCTGATTCCTGTTTTTTTTTTAAAAAAAAAAAGAGTCCCAGCTCATCACGGTTCTCTTCGGGTCCTCCAGGCGCAGTCAGAGCCAGCCCGCCACTCCATCCCAGCCGTCGGATATTCAGATCCCACCGCCGCCAAGTCCCACCACCGCCCCCCAACTTCTTCCCACGTCACACTAACATCTCCCCGACTGCTTCGCACACCGACATGTGGCACCAACAAAATCCTACCCCACATGTCAATCAGTCCACCCAATCCAAGCGGCGTGTACGCCACACACCCGAACGCAGCGGCGCGCCGCGTATATGAACGCGCACCTCTTCCAAGAATTTCCCCCGCCCACCACATTCATTTGCTTCCATAAAACAAAACCAAGAAAAGAAAATAAAACCCCGCACAGCAACAGCGGAGAGAAGAATAACCTCCTCTCCTCGCGTCTCGTCTTCCTCTTGCTTGCTCCCATCCGACTGCGTGTGATCGACGCGGAGGCGACCGGTCATCCGCGGACTCCTCCAACCGACCCCTATGGCCTTCATGCGCACCCACGTGAGTCGCCCTCTCCGCCTCCTCTCGCCCTGATCCGTCGCGGCTCCGTTTCGTTTGCGCGTAGATCCGCGTGTGTATGAGCGGTTGGACCGGTCCGCGCGCCGTCGGTGCGCGGGAGTTCGTGGCTCGGTGCGGCAGCAGATCTGATCGGCGGGGTTTGATCTGATCTTACCGCGGTGTTTGGAGCGGTGTTGGTTTGGTGCTAGTGCGGCTCGTATGTCGTAACGGTGGGTTGTTGTTACTTGTTGGGCGGTCGCGTGATGCGTTAGGTTTGGACTTCGGAGTAGTGAATGCTCTGGTAACGTTGATTTGCGCTTTGTTTATAATTTGGGTACATGGGTAGACTACAATTAAGTATGATCCCAACAAATTTACTAGTTTGGTTGAAAATTTGTGTTGGAAATTAGTCATTAGCGAGACTGTTTGTTGATTTACTCGTCCTGATTATTGCTACGTTTATTTGTAAAAATTCAGGAAAATATCGATGTTATAAATGACTGTATCACATGGATACTGAGGTGACAATGGCCACTGGATTTTTTGGTAGTTTATTTAAGTTCTGGGAAATTACATTGCAAATGGAGGCTATCTGTCTAAGTTAAATTGCAGACCACAATTGAGGATCAACATTCAATTCAGATAATAATTCAAAAATGGCAACTGATATTATGCTACATAATCATGTACTATAACATGCATGAGTGAGTAATTGACAACATGGGCAGAAATATATGCAAAACTTT
The DNA here is from genome assembly GCA_001602295.1 of Zoysia matrella. NCBI lineage: Eukaryota > Viridiplantae > Streptophyta > Magnoliopsida > Poales > Poaceae > Zoysia > Zoysia matrella. Next base: position 6,316 of record BCLG01000363.1, on the reverse strand, counting down.
TATGCTAACTTAGGTATATTCAGGTACTCTGTAGAAGAGGCAAACTAAACTCTTATATTGTGCACAGCAAGTTCACCTCTTCCCCATAACCTGAATAATAGCTAGGATATCCCAAAAACTCTCAAGATGAGTAAACAAGCTTGTTTCAGTAGCCTGTGCCTGTTGTAGTATTACACTTCGGGGATAAAATGTAAACGCATCATCTTAGGTTTGGGAATGTTGCTGTTCTTCTTAGATACATTGTAACTGGCCTTCTGATTTTTGTGGGCTCTGATTTATTGGTTTCCTCTGATATTGTGTAAGCCTATTGGAACTATCAGTAATTTCACTTCTGATTCATACTCAAGTATATGTTTTCCTTGATCATGTTCTTAATACCCATGATTTTCTGCAGTCCAATGCCTCTTCTGGCATGGGAGTCGCTCCTAACATCAGGGACACATTCCTCGAGCTTCAGATGAAGAAGGCTTTCCGATATGTTATCTTCAAAATCGAAGAAAAACAAAAGCAGGTGGTTGTGGAGAAAACTGGGGCTACTACTGAAAGTTATGATGACTTTTTGGCCTCCCTCCCAGAAAATGACTGCAGATATGCCATCTACGACTTTGACTTTGTTACTGGGGAGAATGTGCAGAAAAGCAAGATTTTCTTCATTGCCTGGTGAGCTCCATGAGCACATTTACATATCTTCAGTCTCCTAAGCTGTGAATTTTGGAGTGATTCTGCCTAAGGATTTCAATTAGATCTGTAACATGGCAGCAATCACAAACATGCTTTGCTATTTAAGTAGTGACTTGCTCTTTTCTATTGAATATTGACCGGGTCATGTGACCTGATCTTGCTAGAGGAATCTGTCGGCTATAGCTTTAATAACCTTTTTAAGTTTGTATTTGCTGGTAAGCCATGCTACTAATAGTTGACATTCCATGTGGTTCAGCAGTAGCTGAATATTCTTGACAATAATTGTTTATTTATCATGTAATTTTGAAGTTGATTCTTACAACATGTACCCAGTCTTCTCTGGCCTTCCTGTTGACTTCACCAAATCCGTAACTAAAAAAGATGCACAACTGTTCCAGGTCTCCATCTACATCTCGGATTCGTGCTAAGATGCTGTACTCCACCTCCAAGGATCGCATCAAGCATGAACTTGATGGGTTTCACTACGAGATCCAGGCAACCGATCAATCGGAGGTGGACATTGACGTGCTTCGAGAGCGGGCTCACTGAAGCTGATTGACTCTGATGCTTGAGACTAAGTCAGATGCAAATTCTATTATCAATGATGTTCCCGCCATGGTATTGTTAATAAGATATATCCATGTTTCCTGTAAGCATATGATTTAGTTATATTGCGTGGCTCTAGCTAGTGAAACGTTCTCAGAGGCCCTGTCCCCCTGGGCCTGTAAACGAAGTAACATTTGCAAAACTCATATTATGGTACTGGTACTGGATTACCCTGTTCTGGTTTGCTCCGAAATGAAATGGCCTATTTGGTCGCAACTTGTTTGTTGCTTGTGCAAATGATGCTTGTATTTCAGTGCCAACCGTACGAGCAGTATTCTGCATTTGTGCTTGTTGGGGTTCTGCGTAGTAGCGTGCTGTATTCTTGTTTGGTTGCTTTGAGAACTGGAGCATATTTGGTCGATTTATTATGTTGTTTCAAGCAAAGAAACTCTCACGTGTTGCTTTTCAACTGCGGGTGTGCATTATATTCAACTTGGCTCGAGATTGCTTTTCGTTTTGCTATTCTGGTCTCTCTGACGAACGGCCAGTTAAGCTTTGTGCTGCGGTTTGTATCCTATAGGCATTATCCTTCGCCGCCGCGACCAGCATGGCTCGGTCTGGTCGCGCAGCGAGTTCGTCAGGCCAGGTCAACCAGGTGCAGGTTGCAGCACGCCGCTAGTCCCCACCTGCCCCTCAGCCCCTGCGCTTTGCCACTGCGCCCGCTTGATCCAGCATCCCCAGTCGTGTTAGAAGCCAGTATAATGATAGCATTGATGCTCTTCGATTTGCTTCAAGAACTTCAAAATAAGGTCTTTTTGAACGCAAGAATTTCACAAAAATCTTAAAGAATTTCGTAGAAATCAGTTTAATTTTACAAAAAAAATACAGAAAATAAGAAAAATTTCGCATTCCAAAAGAGACCTAAATTAGCAAGGCATTGCGTTCTGATGTATAATTGTGACAATGTGCGCTGGACAGGTCAATCTGTACAAGTTTTCATTCAAAACACTATGTACTGTGAGATTTGATTTCCCTACAGACGGACACTTTACACAGGCTACAGCTACATATTTCCTCTAGCTCAAACTATGGATGCTGCTGAAAAATCTGAAAAAAGTATACAGCAAACCAAGAGGTTATTTACACTGATGCCTAACGAAGAGGTAAGAGGACATACATATGGTACCTCGCACTCACTTCCTCTGAGTGTTACACTTGGTGAAAAAAGAGATATGGAACTATTACCTTCTTCCTAAATACGCTTCCTCTGATGAGCTTAACAATCGAGTGGAAACACTCGATCTCGCAAGGAATTATGAGCACGCCCTCCTGGTCATGCCCAAACTCCATTGCTGCCAGCTCCAGCAACGCGAAGAAGTACGGGTGCTGAAGCACCGTCCTATGCACCAGAACCTTCTTCAAAGTGTTTCCCTCACCGACGAGCAGAGGGATGTACCCTCGCCGAACTGGCATCCCCTTCCCCCTGCTCCTCTGCTTTGTGTTTGATAATACTAGCTCCTTGGTTGGCCTCGGCCGGTAATCTCTCCGTGCACTCTTGCTTAATATATAAGATCTGAATACCTACAAGTCGCAACGGCTGAAGCCTATCAGATGATTTTAATATGTACGGTTGTGTTGATGTGTATCATTTTTATCTAATTGTTTGATTTCCTCTACTAGTGACTAGTCTGTTTCATGGTAACAGAATATGCCAATAATATGAGGACAATTCAGAGGCTATTGCCTATTTTTATTTGGTTTAAATCATACTAGTTTATAGAGAACCAGGGGTCGAGTATGACATTTCTTGTACGGAAACATGAATGATTCATATGTAATCCTCACTAGTGTCCTGATAAGAAAATAATCTCATCAAAGTGTCAAATGAGATATATACATCATACTTATATTAAAGTATACTCGTTTCCCCATAAATGAATTCATGCCATGGACAAGTGTCTTGATTATAACCAGTTGTCATTTTATTTTAATCAGATTTATTTAGAGTTTGGAGATGAGTACCTGAAGATCTGTACGGATATCCCCTCTCCTGTACGGATATCTAAAAGCACCTCACTGAAGTCAAAATAAGAAATTTCTTTTTGGGATGCCCAGTTTAGGTTTTGTGACCATGGTTTTGTAGGAAGACTCATATTGTACCAAGGGAGGGTTCAAAGAAACAGGTTTATTAAGGGCAAAGATTATTGTTTGACAAACACACTTGGATTAAACAACGTATTTATCAGTCATTGGCAGTTAAGTCTCTTTCAGCTCTGTTTTATTGTTCGTTTGGTAGCCTTATAGTGATCCAGGTACTGCATCTATGGTGATATGAATGTTCATAAAAAATTCAACCATTTTTATATCACCAGCATCATCATCTACCTGTCAAACAGATGGTTTTCAATCTCTTGTGTTGCAGTAGATCAGATGGTAGACTTTTTAACCAGGAGTTCACTCACCACTGATAAATTACATCCATTTGGAGCATGCCACAAGTAACTAGTCATGACATGAAAACAAGCTGATTTATTTTCTTTGAATCTGCTAGCTAGAGTTCATGCACGCCATGGTTTTACCAGGAGTTCCAGTGGGCTTGAGGCTGTTTTTAGCAACTTGATTACTGCGTATACTGACAATATCTGACGTAGTGGCATCAAGCATATTGAATACTGGTGTCCTACGAAGTGTGGTTTCTCCACCGAGACTTGCATATTTGGTGCTATAAAGTGTATATTGGTCAGTCATGGATCGTCAGTACCTCTATATCTCTACTTGTTCTTCTACACATATCACCTTCTCAATATATTATCTCTCTTCTTGTTTTCTACACATCTCATCTTCTCCACTCTCCTTGGCCCCCATGGCTAGACTCAAAACGACAAGTAATTAAATTGGAAGGGAGGGAGTATGCCGCAAGTTACATAATTCAAGACGAGATACATGGTGGAGGAAAGCAATTTGCTATGGAATTGGAGGCGTCAGGAAAGTGCATGCCGCGCCCTGCCTCGATGGATCCACATCTGTACTCTCAGTTCTTTCAAGACTGCATTCTCATGCGCTCTCCATAGCCACGGACACTGGTATCTGATGCCGACTCATCGCATCGTGGACAGCATGAGGAGATATGTAAAAAAAGTGTTCAAAACCACTTTTTAGTTCGTTGCGCGTCTGCATCATGTATGCAGTACCTTTGGAAAAGGGGTACCCCAATTATTCACTGGATTTATGATTTGTGATTGAAGAGAAGAAACGAACGAACGAACGAACGGGAGAGTTGAAGATGCTGCCACTTGGGACAGTACTCACAGGTGCATAGAGAGTTGTCGTGTGACTGCATTTTTTTGCGTAATCTTGTTTCAGCAATCAGCTAGAACCTCACGCAGGTTGTTTATCTGATACTACGTAATCTGAGTGATGGTAATTAACTGCAGTTTGAGGGACCCTCCTGTCGTCCTACTTATTCCAACTCGATCAGTCATCAATGACCACTGATCAAGCAGCAGCAATTATAAGTTGCGGACAAACCTGCGTCTCTGCATCACACCGCCATTTGACTGCTTACATACACTACTTTCCGTTCTCAGACCTCAGCAAGCGTTCTCTTACAATACAGTCACCACATACAGGCTAGGAAGGCAGCAACCAAGATCACTCTAACAAGTGTAGTAGATGAGATGCATAGAGAGAAAAGCAATGCAATTTGCTATATATGCAGGCATGGAAGGAGCCAGGAAGGTGCGCGGTATAGACTGACACCAAGTCCATGCGTACGGTTTAATCCTGGGTGCATCAAGTTACGATCCTGCACCGGGTTATACCTGCGCTGAGTTTGATCGTGCTGGTAGTTTAGTTAACGATCTGCTTATATTGATTTGTGTACTCTTTTACTCATTATTATCCTTATCTCAGCAAGCCTCATAGAATTGCCATAGACTTAGATAAAGACATCTTCATCTGTAAAATTGTAAGATGAAGTTCTCTCAAAAGAATGAAATGGTAATGGATATGGAAGCAGAGCTTTGAAGCATTATAATGTACTATTAGTTTTGTAGATCTTAACTCCAGTGAGTGTTGCCGTGCTGTTCACGGCCTCACAGGCGCAAAAGCTGTATTATTATTAAGCGACACAACACCGTCGATTTGGATGCCGAGAATGATGAGGAATTTCAAAAGTCCAGAATAAATAATCCAAAAGATTAATCATGTCCCGTCCCGGTAATTTCGCGTAATCTTGTAACAGCAGTGTGTGAGCTAGAAAGGAGAACCGGATACCTGTATTTTTTTCTATTTTTTTTATTAAGCGCGGCTGTTTTTTGTGGGGAGCTCCCTGAATACTGAAGATATGGCCAAAGCAGGGGATTGTTGAACTCCTGATACACTGGCTTAATGGCCAGGATGCACTAACATAGTTATTTTTCCAAATTTGCATCCTTTTCCTTATTTGATTCAAATTACTGCGCTCTTGCCTCTTTTTTCATGACTGAAAATTATAATGTTACCATGAACGTAGTTACGTAGGGGTAATGGTGCAAAGTTAAAAAAAAAATGTCGTTAAGGTACTCATGTAATAATTATTTCAAAGTTTTAATTCACGGCCTTCTGTGCGGAAAAACATGGCATCCTTTAAAATAATCTTCTACGACGATCCACGTGGAACATGCCACGGTAGAAAAGAAACGGTTGGCGTCCGTCATTCGACCGTTGGCGGCTACTGGCACCAGCGCAACGGTCCGAAGGCTGCCGCCGACACAAGCTTCTTCCTTCCAGCTTGCCGCTTTCTTCCTTCGGATTCTCCCGCAGCTCTCATATGATATGCCCCCCTGCAGGACTGCACTATTTAACTCGGTTCCCCGCATCTCCTCGCAACGCAAATCACAATCACAGTCAGCGACATCTCCTCGTCCCCAAGCATCGCGCTTGCTTATTCTCCCTTGCCTTGAACTTGAAGCAGGCGGCCGGATAGCAGTCAGGAGGAAGCGATGGGGTTCGTGTTGGTGATCTCCCTGCCCTTCATCTTCTTCTCCATCCTGCTCGGCTTCGGCTGCTACTTCCTCGGCAAGCACAAGGGCCGGGAGGAGATGCGCGC
>BCLG01000362.1:205260-217506 GCA_001602295.1 Zoysia matrella | reverse complement strand
ACGTCCTCACGGCCCGTGCCATCGCCATGGAATGCGGTATCATCTCCAGAGACGACCACGATGGCATCGTCATCGAGGGGCACGAGTTCCGCGCCATGTCACCGGAGCAGCAGCTCGAGATCGTGGACCGCATCCGCGTGATGGCGAGGTCGCTGCCAATGGACAAGCTGGTGCTGGTGCAGCGGTTGAAGCAGAAGGGCCACGTGGTCGCGGTCACCGGCGACGGCACCAACGACGCGCCGGCGCTGAAGGAGGCGGACGTGGGCCTTTCCATGGGAATCCAGGGCACCGAGGTCGCGAAGGAGAGCTCGGACATCATCATCCTGAACGACAACTTCGACACGGTGGTGACGGCCACCCGCTGGGGCCGCTGCGTGTTCAACAACATCCAGAAGTTCATCCAGTTCCAGCTCACCGTGAACGTGGCCGCGCTGATCATCAACTTCGTCTCGGCGGTGACGACCGGGAAGATGCCGCTGACGACCGTGCAGCTGCTGTGGGTGAACCTGATCATGGACACGATGGGCGCGCTGGCGCTGGCGACGGACACGCCGACCAAGGCGCTGATGCGCCGTTCCCCCATCGGCCGCACCGCGCCGCTGATCAGCAACGCCATGTGGCGCAACCTGCTCGCGCAGGCGGCGTTCCAGGTGGCCGTGCTGCTGGCGCTGCAGTTCCGCGGCCGCGACACCTTCGGCACCGGCGAGAAGACCAACGGCACCATGATCTTCAACGCGTTCGTGCTCTGCCAGGTGTTCAACGAGTTCAACGCAAGGGAGATCGAGCGCAGGAACGTCTTCGCCGGGGTGCTGCGCAACAGGATGTTCCTCGGCATCATCGCCGTGACGATCGCCATGCAGGTGCTGATGGTCGAGCTGCTGACGCGGTTCGCCGGCACGGAGCGGCTCACGTTGACGCAGTGGGGCGTCTGCGTCGCCATCGCCGCTGTGTCGTGGCCGATCGGATGGGCCGTCAAGTTCATTCCAGTGTCAGAGCGGCCGCTCCGTGAGGTCGTGGCCGGGTGGAAATTCTTCTCCGCATCTGAAGGATTGCATTCACATAGGACACATTAACCATACAACCGACATTGAGATCATGTACAGCCGAGTGAATTCGTTCATTTGTTTCTAATTTACTATATTTAGTCGTTAATATATATTGTAACCATTGTTTTGTCATTGAGAATGAGTTTATATTCAGAAAAGTTGGCACTCTCGGGTTAGATACAAATTCCCCTTTTCTTTTTTTTATAGAAAAAAAAAACTTTCTAAGAGCATCTTCAGTAGATACTTTAAAATGACTTTGTGCTTTAAAATCTAATAATATATACATCATATCGTCTGGCTACCCAAACTAACCGCCACACCATCGGAGCTTGCCATGTAGCCACAGAACCTTACCGCTAGGTTCCAGACCCTCCGCCAGTTCGTCGTCATCTAGCTGTGTATTTTATCATTGCTACTCAAAGCTATGGGTGTGCACTTATTTTGCTTCATCCTCCCTGAATACGATGCATTGCAGCTGACATTGTGGAAGAGCATGGCTCGTCGGCAACAACGACAATGTCGTGAACGCTTTAAGCAAGGCTCCTAATTAAGGTGTTCGTGTTCACGTTGGTATAGTGCTCGGTGTCGGCAAGCTCGTGTGACTAGACAAGAAGCCCCTGTTCATCATCTCAAATGCCAACCTCGAAGACAGTCATGGCCACGGCCAAAGGGGTGGAGCTCACGGATCTTGCCGGGCATCTAAAACTAGTGATCGCCACACCAGCTTGTACTTGCGCCACCTCTTACCTGTGACTCTTGATCCTCCAAGCATCTCGCCGGCGAAGCTATGCCTGACACCATCGATGCTCAAATATGGTGGATGATTTTCAAGTGCTCAATGAATGGTCGCGATAAAAACAATTATAAAGCATCAGTTTTAGAACACCTGTTGAAGCACAACCCTTAAAATCTTTAAAAATAAAAATTACAAAATCTTTAAAATTGATTTTAAAACACCACTTTTAAAGAACCTGTTGGAGATGCTCTAAGATAACAATGACCAACTTGTTACAGAACTCTTCGATACGGTTCTTTTGTGGAACGAAACGTGTTTTCACGTTCTGGAACACTTGAAAATGACGACACAAGCTGCATATGAAACGGCCCTTGTGTTAGGCTTGAAATATGCATAAAAGTGAGTTGACCAAAGGAACGTGGCTAGCTGTTTGATCATCAAAGCTGTATGGGAACTGAATCTCAGCGCAACGCGTAATGGTTGTTCGTGCATGACTTGACATTCAGGTAAGGAGAGCAAGTTATCTTGTGTCCCTGGGCTATCGCATTGTGCTGCAGGATAAGGAATCAAACATTAGGCTAGTAAAAGAAGTCATAAAAGAATGACAACGTGTTCGCATGAGATAGAATCTAATCTCATCTGAAATATTTCAAATGAGGATGGAACACAATCTCATCCGAAATATTCCGTTATTTCACCAAGATAACATGGCCAGTTGTTTGATCAAGATAAAATTTTTAGTGGCGGTCCTCGACCTTGTTCATAGACCCCAAAAGACACCGCCAGAACGAATTTAAGGACCGCCATAGGTGTTGCACGATTTTAGAGGTGTTACCGTGCTTGGAAGGTGCTAAAGGTATCTCTTACTAATCTCAACTATTGATTTTCAAAAATTGATACCGGACTCAACACTTTTAATACCGGATCCATTATTATTATCTTTGATTAGATATCTCTTTATTTTTAACCATCAAATTTACTCAAATAAATAGGTATAGTTAACTTCAAGCATTGCAACAAGTCTCATTTTTTTATGCCACTAAGTGCAGCGGCGCCGTAGTTTGGCGTGGTTACGTATGGCCAGCAGCAAAAACACCCCAATTACTGAATGCAATTTTTTCACAACCCACTACCCCTGTGAGCGTCACCCAGCTGATCTTGAGATCCATGAAGCCACCCACATACGTTTCGCTGTGGATTGGTATATCTACTAAACGACTAAACGTTGTTTCGGCAAAAGAGGGCACAAAAACTTTAGAATCTCTCCACTTGAACTTCTCATCCAATTCTGGGCGTTTCAGTTGCAGGAATTGTTCGCCAACTCCAGATGCTCGGCCCCTAGGATCCAGTCCAGACATCTAGAGGCTTCAGGATCTGAAAAGCTCTACCCCTAGGAGCGTTTATAAGAGATCGAGTCAGTCGATCTTGAGATTCATGAAGTCACCACAGACACGTCGAGACGTTATTTCCACAGAAGGGGCACCACAAAAACTTCTACTTGAACTTCTCATCAAATTCTAGGCGTTTCAGTTTCAGTTGCACGAACTGTTCGCCAACTCGAGATGCTTTGCCCCTAGGATCCAGACACCTACTAAAGGTTTCAATGTCTGAAAAGCTCACACACAATTCCTGAATGTTGAATAGACTACGCACCTAAAAGTGCTTTAGGATCTAACGCGGTTTCCGCTGCTTGTAACACAGTTCATAGGAAATTTGTTTACGGATATCTGCCTGCATATTTCTTGGTTCACGAACACAACTTTTGACAAATTTGCAGAGCATCAGTTCTTTCTTATCAGCTAGCTACACATGAAAGTCCCCGTCTCTTCTTTCTCGACGGACCAATCTCGATTTGTTTCTTACCTTCCACCCGACTCGACCGGCAGCTTTGATAGTTTTGCGTAAACATCCTTGTCTAGCTAGCTCATCCAGGAAGGTTAATCTGAATCTGAATGCCTCTGTTTCTGTCCTGCTTTTGAGGTTTCAGGGAAGAAGATGTATCCGTATCATCTCTGAAACTTCTGACAGAAGAAGAATGTGAAATTGGGAAGATTGAAAGCGCTTTTGGTTTGGGTCTTGAGAGCTAGCATAATCTACTATTATACTTGGTCCAGTCTTACCGGCGGAAGAACGGATCGGTGAGGAGAGATTCTACAATCCTACCGGCTGCGACTTGGATGGCGAAGCACGATGAGGACGGTATTGGACCGTGGACAGGGCGGGATGGAGTAGAGCTCAGTGCGCTCGGCGGCATACTCTAGCGGCTAGCTAGAGTAGCCACGCACGTAGGCGCCCACTGAGCTCGGCGGAATGCCCGGTTGTGCAGGCTGAAAGGAATTCAGCGGAGAGCCGCTTGTTAGGAATCGATCGACAACGAAACGCTGAACTCCGGCGAGTTGTTCTACACCCACCGGCTCCAAGCAGAAAAAAATGCAAAGATGCTTAGCAGCAGAACCAGATGAACCACATCTACAAGGAGTTTTCTCCTCTTTGCATTGTTTTTGTGTTCAAACTGTTTTTTTTTAATAAACCAGAAAATATCTTATGCTTTTTAAGTTGGCATGAGAGCTATAATTTCGAAGGGGCAAAAAGATGGATCTCAGGTTCAAATATGGAGATTAGGAATTTTTGTAGTCTGTTGGATTGCTCCAAAATTTCAGGAAACTTTTTGTTTTATTTTTAGAGAAGAGCTAAAATCAGAAAAAAATTATAATATATTTCAACTAGCTTCTTGGAGTTGCTTTTATATAGAAAAAATGGATTGGCGGGCGAGGAGAATTGAGTTTAACTAAGAACGATGGCCTCGGGTTACTGAACCAACTATAAAGTCTGGATCAGGTTTCGGGTTACTGAACCAACCACGGGAGCCGGTTGTGGCCGGTTTTTGTGAAAACCATGAAAAATGGTAAAAACAAAGGTAGAAACCGCTGTAAATAAAATTTATAGTAGCGGGTTTTTTGGTTTTGAATTTTTAATCCAATTGGTGTCAATAGTTTTTTTTTTTGGCCGGTTTGATGGTTTTAGATTTTTAATTTTTTTTTTGAATTTTTATTTTTTAAAAAAATAAATTAAAAATCAGTTGTCGGAAGAAATATACCGTACTAGTTTTACCAAAAATTATAAAAACCAGACCCATTTTTTCGGTGTTAACCTTGGTCTACACACAAAATCAGTTCGTAGCGATGCCCAAATCACTGTGCACCCTACCCTGCCAATATAAGATCTCCCGATGTCACCGCTGTAGTTCTAATGTCTTCTATGTCATCTTCACACCTCCAATTTCACTTCTTTGTGTCGTTCAATTCCACCGAAAATAAGCACGGAAAATTACTCTTTAATTTAATCACATCCCAATTATAATTGGATTAGGAGGTATCAGGAGTGGCATGGTAGAAACTACACAGGCAGAGATGTGGGCTGCATGGGCCACGGATCGAACAGGGTGTTCACATGGTTGATGTTGCTCAATTTTGTGGCCCGTTTCTTTTTTGCTGACGCTTTCTCCATGCTCTAAAGTATACTATAATTTGTTATCATTATTGACTTTAATCATTATCTTTGATAATTTATTTTATTAAAAATATTTTAGATGTGTAAAATTAAAACTTGTTCTTCAAAGAACTTTACTAATAAAATAAATTATAATTAAATATATAATATTTATCGAACTTTCTAAATAAGATGGATAGTCAAAGTTGAATGGTGACAAGCCGAGTTGCGCCTGCAGTGGCGGGTGCTACAAACCACCAGTTCCGATTCAAAAAATGCAAAGATGCTTAGCAATATAACAAGATGAACCACATATATAGGAGGTTTCTCCTCTGCACATTGTTTTTGTATTCAAATTGTTTTTTAATAAGCCAGAAAATATCTTGTGCTTAAGTTGGCATGGAAAGCTGAAATTTCAAAGGGGAATAAGAAAACCTAGAGAGGAAAAAGATGGAGATCAGAAGATGTGGTAAGTTTAAATATAGAGATTAGGAAATTTTTATGGAACTGTTGGATTGCGTAAATTTTTCAGGAGATGTTTTTATTTTAGATATTTGCTACGTATGAAAAAGGATGACCTCATCTCTAATCACTTTTTCATCACTGAATGGAAGGCTTCTAATGTCTCTCTTTTGGTTTGATTTCTTCCTAACAGCTAAGAAGGCAAAATGTGGCCTTTAATTCGAAATAACTACCCTGCTGACTATGCTTCAATGCATAGCCAGAATGGTAGGTGTTGAAGTAGAGACAATTGGAGAATACAATTGGGGAGACAAATGAGTCATCTCTCCTTTATTTCCAATGGATATTACATATATATAGAAGAGGAGAAGGGAGGCACCCAATAGACCGAACACTTAGTTAAAAATATTTTGTAACACTCCCCCTTGTGCAGTCATCCTTTAATGCACTCCGTGAAATAACGCCTCCAAAAACCCTGTGAGAAAAAAAAATATGAGGAGACGTCAATTGTATACTATGAAAAACTCCTTAAACCCAGTGAGAGAAACAGGAGAAAATGGTACAGTATACACATGTCTTTGGCACCTCCGTTAAAATCCTTAGTAAGAAAAATCAGGAGATAGACATGAATGCTTGTGAAGATATTGCCTCATTAAAAACCTACATGAGAAATCATATGTAAAACTCATATAGAAAAAGAGTACAATATGATGTTTGATAACAGGTTAATTATTCAGAGGAAACTCCCTCTGAACTTTGCAAATCTTTAAGCCTTCACATGCCAATCCTATGAACACATTTGTGAAATGTGGAATATGGCAGAGACTTTATGAATAAATCTGCAAGATTATCACATGATTTGACTTGCAAAATGTTTATCTCTCCGCTTTCTTGAAGCTCGTGAGGGTAAAACAATTTAAGAGTAATGTGTTTAGTGACATTGCTCTTAATATAACATGTTTGCATCTGTGCAACACAAGCAGCATTATCTTCATAGATAATGGTAGGTGATCCTATGGGACCAATACCACATGACTGTTGTATGTGGTTAATCATTCTGCGAAGCCATACACATTCACGTGAAGCTTCATTTAGTGAGATGATTTCAGAATGATTAGTGGAAGTGGCTACCAGAGTCGGTTTAGAAGACTTCCATGAAATAGCAGTTCCTGTGTGTAGAAACATGAAACCTGTCTGTGATCTGGCATTATGGGGATCAGAAAGATAGCCAACATCAGTCTATCCGATTAAGCTTGGATCAATGTCTTTTCTGTAGAAAAGTCCTAAATCATGTGTGCCTTGGAGATATCTAAAGATATTCTTGACTCCACTCCAATAATGTTTGGTGGGAGCAGCGCTATGTCTAGCTAGTAGATTCACTGTAAATGTGATATCAGGCCTGGTGCTATTTGCAAGGTATATAAGCGCTCCAATGGCATTGAGATATGGAACCTTTGGGCCCAATATCTCTTCGCCATCCTCCCTAGGTCGGAACAGATCCTTGTCCATTTCAAAGGTTCGAACAACCATTGGGGTTTTGGATGGATATGCTTTATCCATGTTGAATTTCTCCAACACTTTCTGGACATAGGCAGATTGGTATATAAGAATTCCTGTGGGAAGATGCTTGAGTTGTAAGCTCAAGCAAAATTTGGTTTTACCCAAATCCTTCATCTCGAACTCCGTCTTTAGGTGATTGCGCACTTTATCAATATTTTGTACGTTGACAATGATGTTAATATTATCGACATACACTGAGATAATGCAGAACCCTGTGGAGGATTTCTTTGTGAAAACGCATGGGCAATCATCATTGTTGGAATAACCTTTGTTTAAAAGGAACTCCTTTTGTACCACATCCTTCTCGACTGTTTCAAACCATATAATGACTTGTTTAGTTTTACACAATACATGTTGCGGTTTGCATCAAGATCCGGTACAGAGATTCCATCAGGATCCTTCATGTATATATCCGAATTAAGTGACCCATAAAGATATGCGATCACCACATCCATCAACTGCAAAGATAGATGATTAAGTACTGCCAATGATATAAGATATCGGAAGGTTATCCCACTCATTACCGGAGAATATGTTTCATTGAAATCAATACCGGGTCTCTGCGTAAACCCTTGTGCCACCAGCCTTGCTTTATATCTCACCACCTCATTATTTTTATTTTGTTTCTGGATAAAAACCCATTTGAATCCAACAGAAAAGATTCTTGGAGGTGTAGGTATCACTGATGAAAATACCTCTCTTTTCTTGAGCGAAGCTAGCTCTGCCTGGATTGCATCTTTCCATTGATTCCAGTCCGAGCATCGTTTACACTCTGCCATGGTCTTAGGATCTGGATCATTCAGAAGATTATCAGCAATCGTAGCTGAGAATGACGCATAAACAATCGTAGTTTTATGATCGTATGATTCTCTAGAACTAGTATAATGTATGAAAATTTCTTTCACCCCTTGTGACTCCTCGTGATTTTCCAATACGAGTGTGTCAGGGTCTTTCGATGGCCCAGCCTCATCTGTAGTACGCACTTGAGAGCTAGGTTGTGAATGTGGTACATCCACTCGGTGTCTTTCAACATGGGGTTGAGGAGCTTTTACTGACCTTTTTCAGCCTTTGCTAGATTGCAAATCTTGCTTTGAGGCTGATTTCCTTTGACGCTTACTAGAAGCTTTATCCTGCGGTATGGTCGTACTTCTCCCCCTCTTGCTCGGAGTAGGAAGTTGAATGGTTTTATTTGGTACCTCCACTCTTTCCGGCGCATTCTTAGCGGGAATCAAGGATTTTGTGACACCTTTGTAGTCAGTAAATGCATCTGGCAGATTGTTTGCAGTATTCTGCAAATCAATAATTTTTTGAACTTCGAGCTCAGTTTCTTGTGTACGTGGGTTTGTATTTGAGATGGTCTTATCATCCTAATTGATTTTCTGACATTCAATGTGGTACTTGAATTCTCTCCCTAATGCTGAGAAATGATCCTCATTAAATATAGAGTCAGCATATCGGGCCGTAAATAGATCCCTGGTGAGGGGTTCTAGGTATTTAATGATCGATGGAGATATGAATCCCACATAAATCCCCAATTTTCTGTGAGGGCCCATAGTGGTACGCTGCGGTGGTGAGATCAATACGTATACAGCGCAACCGAACTTCCGCAGATGGGAAATACTTGGAGAATTGCCACGTACAAGATGTAGCGAAGAAGTGCTATGATATGCAGTAGGACGCAATTGTATTAAGTCAGCAACGTGTAAAACCACATGACCCCAACATGAAGTTGGTAAATTGCAATTATGGAGCAATGGTCTTGCTATAAGCTTGATTCTCTTAATAAGAGATTCTGCCAAACCATTTTGTGTATGGACATATGAGACAGAGTGCTGTATTTGAATTCCTTATGCCATACAATAATCATTGAAGGCTTTTGAGAAAAATTCTGCAGCATTATCCAATCGGATAAATTGAATCCGACTCTCAAGAAAACTTGCTTGCAATTTAAAATTTTGAGCAATCAATTTAGCAAATGCATGGTTACGTGTAGATAGAAGACACACGTGAGACTATCATGTAGATGCGTCTATGAGAACCATAAAATACCTGAAAGGTCCAGACAATGGTTGTATGGGACCACAAATGTCACCTTGAATGCGTTCAAGAAACTTTAGAGGCTCCGCATGGATCTTAAGAACAGATGGTCTCAAGATTAATTTTCCCGTTGCACATGCAGTGCAAATAAAATCCGAAGATTACAGAAATTTGACATTGCTTAGATTGTGACCAATGCAATTGCCGATAATTTTTCTCATCATCCCGATGCCGGGATGGCCAAGGCGATCATGCCAAGTTTGGAATGTGTTAACATTCTGAAAAATTACCTTGTATGCAACATGTGGTACGAGTTTAATGTATGTGTAGTATAATCCAGACAGTAAGATAGGAATTCGTTCCAGAATGGTATGGTCATATCCGTTATCTTTGGTTATGATGAGAAGTTCCTCATTGTTGTCTTCATGAGTCTCAACATGAAACCCATTTTTTCAGATATCTCTAAAAATTATTAGGGTACGAGTTGAATCGGGATACAACAAAGCATCCTCAGTTTGTATTGTGGTACCCATGGAAAGCGTAATAGCGGCTTTTCCAGAACCAACTATTGTTGCATCGCGTTCAACGATAGTCAAAACATTCTCTGACCTCTTTGTAAGAGTTTGGAAATATTTCGGTTCCCTAAGTATAGAGTTTGTGGTTCCACTGTCCACAAGGCATAATTCTTCCTCCATCAGATTGACCCCCGTAAGATCTATACAAGAATTGAATCAACTCAATCATATAGAAGTACATACAAACTTTATTAATATAAAGTATCAAAGTGCTGATACAATACATATGAAGACAACATATAAAAGTTACAACATAGTTACAAGGACCTAGACATATTAGTATCTAATATGGAGATGTAGGATCCTAGTTAAGGTCTCCAAACATGTCGTTCGAATCAAATTCGATGATGGTGTTCTCCGTGTCCATGTAATCTTCGCCAGCTAGAGAAGGGATGTCACTGATTGGTTCCAGTGGAACTTGTTGTGAACTTTCAGCTTCATTGTTGGCTTGGAGATTGAAATGGGCCTCACAATCTGAGCCTCCAGCCTGTTGGCTTTTTTCAAAAGACTTCTGATAGAGATCAATCAAGTGACGAGGAGTACGGCATTTCTTTGTAGAGTGCTTAGAGCACCCACACTTGCAACATTTGTCACTTTTGGCCTTGTAACTGCCTTTCTCCAGAGCAGGTGCATTGTACTTTCCCTTGTTCCTGTTGCGCTTGCACTTGGATTTACCTTTGTTGTTCTTATGACGGTTTTTAAAACTATCGAACTTGTTATCCTTGACATTGTGGTGAACTTCTGGCAGAGCAGCAGATCCAACAAGATGTTGGCGATGATTCTTTACAGTGAGTTCATCATGCTTTTTTGCTTGAAGTAAATCATGTATGAGGTCAGAATAGCTTTCATAATTCCTAGTGTGGTATTGGTGTTGTAAGATCCGATCAGAAGGAAGCATTGTTTCGAGAGTTTTCTCTATCTTGTCAACCTCCGACGGCTCTTTCTCACAAAAACGTAACTTGGCGTAGATTTTGTGAACAGCATGGTTGTAGTCTCCAATGGATTTAAAATCCTGGAGATGAAGGTGAGTCCATTTGTGATTGGCCTCAAGCAAAATGACTATCTTTTGCTGCTCATATCTATTTTTCAAGGAAAGCCACATAATACTTGGCTCTTCTTCCAACGCATACTCAGCTTTGAGATCAAGATGGATGTGATGTCTTATGATGTATAAAGTATTATACTTGTATTGATCAGTGAGTGGTACCTCTCTCTCATCTGGAGGAGACAGTGCCACCAGTATCCTTCTAAATGCCAAGCTTATCTTGACGTCCATTGCTCATATAAGATAGTTGTGGCCATCTAGAGCAAGTTCCTCGAACTCACGGGCCATGATTCCTACATAGGAACAACCAGAGATTTAATTAAAAACCATCATGGTGTTGTTGTAACAAGTGCATAATCGCAAAGATCTTGCATTAAATGGCAAGAGATAATCAAACCTCAATTGCGTGTTGCAAGAAATAGGGACCTCGATTGCAAATATAATTCGCAAAAAATTCCAATCTCAATTGCAAGTTGAATAGTAAAAAAAATCCACCTCGATTGTTTAATGCAAGAGATGGAAATCTCAATTACTGTGTAAATTCAGTATTAAAGTGTGTGTCATCTAATTTACTAAAGTAAATTAAATGTGGGCAAGAGAATTAAATCTCAATTGCAACTATAGTGTTGTGTTTTAAAAATGAATTATGCTCGTATCAAGCTATGCATAATTAAGATGAATTAATTATTTCGTAACTGCAAGAAAATAATAATTCTCAATTGTAGAACGATAGAAACACAATAATATGTCACATAAAATGTTGATAAAACAATCATAACAAACACATCTAAAATTCCTTAAATAAAATGTAGAAATATTTATAATACCACAAAATTACACACTACTGCAGAAAATAAATTAATCTGCAAATTTTACAATACTAAATTTAAAAGCTAAATTAATTAGCCTAAAATCACAAATTATAAAAGAAAATGTGAAATTTTAACCCTATACAAGTCGTGCGGTCAGGGAGAGATGAAAAAGCCCATTTACGCGTGTGGATATAAAAGTTAGGATTCAACTATGTCAAAATCTAGCTCTACCACCCCGCCGCCATCTCTCTCTGGAGCCACCGAAACCGAGAGAGAAAAAGAAAGAAGAAAAAAATCCACCAGCGGCCGCCGCCGCTGCCTGGCAACCGTCGCCGCGCCTATGGCCGACCGGAGCCGCGCCCCGGCAACCGATTGGGGGTGGTGTAGCCGCGCGCCACATCCACCTGGAGCCGTGCCGGCAACCAGCATGTGGGAGGCCGCGCGCGCTTGGGACAGCTTCCTGTCGGTAGGAAAACCGACGCGC
>BCLG01000362.1:179049-203593 GCA_001602295.1 Zoysia matrella | reverse complement strand
TATATATATATATATATATATATATATATATATATATATATATATATATATATATATATATATATATATATATATATATATAAAGGAGGAGTAGGTATCTTTTAGAAGAGGTACCCAACAGACTGAACACTTAGTTAGGAATATTTAGTAACAGTAGGTAATTCTCTTAATTCAAACTAGCAACTCTACATTTAATATAAACGACTACCTCCCAATCATTTCATTAACATCACTTATCGAGTTTATAGTCAGGACATCGCTCTTGCATGTCTTTAGAGGTAAAGTTTATGAGACTACCCTCTATATATAAGGTCTGCACATGGCATCAGTTCACAGCGATGCCCAAACCAATGTGCACCCTAACCCTGCCAACATAAGATCTCCCGATATCGCCGCTCTAATCCTTGAGTGTCTTCAATGTCATCTTCACACCTCCAATTTCACTTCTTTGTGTCGTTCAATTCCACCCAAAAGAAGCATGGAAAATTACTCTTTAATAATTTAATCACGTCTCAATTACAATTGGATTAGGAGGTATCAGGAGTGATGTCAGCTAGAGTTGTACTAGTGAAAGGAGTGACATGACAGAAACATGCATCAGCTGTGGGCTGCGTGGCCCATGGTTCGTAGAGGGTGATCATGCCCAGTTGGCGTTGCTGAATTTTGCGGCCTGTTTCCTGTTTTTTTTTTTTTTTGGCTGGCGCTTTTACCTTTCTCTCAGGCATAGTACGGAGTACTATTTCTACCTATAGAAGTACCGCCACTGATCACCGTACCACCGGTGGTGATTAGTGCGATATGATATGCAAGGCTAGCTGCTCATCTTTATCCAGGGAGTCGTGCTGGCTGCAGTACAATTGTGTGGGTGACCAAATTGGAGCAGTGTACTTGTGGTGCTACGTACTAGACTGGTAGTACAGTGACGTGGATATTGAAGAGTGACGGGGATAGAACGTGGTAGCAGGAGTACATGTATATAGGGCTAAGATAAAGTTGTTTGATCCCTGATTATTAACCTGACTGAAAGTTTTTTTTGAAGGTCTGATGCCTTGTCTGCTTCATCTTTTCGGGGCACTCGGTACTTCTCAGCAAATGGAGTACCATGTAATTTTGCTTTCTCCAATCCGAAAGCGCAAAATACAATTCACCGCCAACATGAAAGAAAGAACGCCTGATCCGTGGTGACTCTTGCCTGCTTCATACTACGTGCTCCATTGAAGCTCGCTATAAGCTTCCGGTTCCAGTGTAGTACTAAGCAAAAGAAGAGAAAGCCAGCGTGTATAGATTTCAGAAACATACTCTCCCGGTTTTAAAATATTGACACGGTTAATTTTTAACATCAATTTTGATTATTCGTCTTATTTAAAATATTTGTTTAAATATGTAAATTTTTATTATTATCTGATTTATTATTAGTAGAATTTAAATTATAACTAATAATTCTACACATTAAAATAAATTTTTTAAATAAGATGAATAAGTTAATGTTGATGTTAAAAATTAACGGTGTTAATAATTTAAAATCGAATAAAGTAGATCGGTAGAGGGCAACCAGGACAGAATACACACAAGACGCCGCAAATAACAGCGAGTAGTTCTCTATTGTTACAGAAATGCGTTGGTTCGCTTACGATTCTAAGAGCACACACAACCCTGTGGCTCTAAACAAAACACAGCGTCTCTCTCTCTCTCTCTCTCTCTCTCTCTCTGACGTTATCAATGAAAATCCTTGACTAGGATGGCACTGAACGAGTCGCAATCCTATAACCCTGCTTCTCTTTTTCCCCATCCTCTTCTTAATTTGGCCTCAACGCTGACTCAGCCTGCGAAAGATAACATCGAATAGGTGATCTATCCCCTAACCGATTGATGACGTACACAAGCATAAGGGAAGCGAATATAAAACCAAACCATTTTTTTATCCCAATAGTCTGTGTGACCGTGGTACTCTACGCACAGGGCAACGTGATGCAATCTATATTTGATACAGAAAAACAACGTGACATATTCTTCTTACATAACAAGTAATTTCAATATGATATAGATAAGATAAAATAGATTATTAAATCATAAAATTCATCAAATAATTTGGTTTCTCGTGATACGAAAAAGGTAATCTCGGATATTTTTTAGCAGAATCCTTACCTCATTCAAATTAAATGCTAATAATTTAACAAAAATTCTCTCTGTAGCGTTATACCATTATGTACACACATAATATAATAATAATATAAGCAATGAATACATAATTAACTTTATATATTATATTTAATAATATAGGTTAGTATCTTCGAACCAACTCGTATTTCTTCTATTCACTCCAGTACCTCACAAGGTAAAAATCAAGACCAAAATAATAAAAAAAATCCGAAAATTTGTGACAAATTGCATATGGCTATAATTCATGGTTTTTATTTTAGCCAGGTTTTGAAGGCCTTACCACATAGTAAAGGCTCACCTATACCTGAAGACAGAAATAAGGTAAGGTAGAAGGCTGCACAATCTAATAATAGTCTTTAGAACTGTATTTTTAGTGTAATTAGCATCAACAGAAAAAGAAATTATAATTTAACTGAGGTAATGCTAAAATAAATATGAGGACGGGTGTGGATCGATGGACGAACAGAAAGTTATCGTCGAGAAAAGAGGAGGGCAGTATAGCTAGTGCGTCGAACCGGTGACAGAGTGACGACGGCTAAGGCGGAGCGTCAAACCGAAAACTTGGCAGCTGCCGAGGTGGGGCGTTGAACTGGAGATGGGGCGGGGCGTCGAACCGGAGACGAGGCGGTGGTGGCCGGGAGGTGGGACGGAGAATCGGTGACTTGGCAGCGGCGGCCAGGGCAGGGCGTCGAACTGAAGACGAGACGGTGGCGGCTGGGGTGGGGCGGCGAACTAGAGACGGGGCGGCGGCGGTCGAGGCAAGGCGGCGGCGACCGAGAGGTGGAGCGGCAAATCAATGACTTGGCGGCGGCGGCCGAGGTGGGGTGGCAAACTGGAAACGTGGCGGCGGCGGCCGAGGCGGTCAGTGAACCGTAGACGGGGCAGTGGAGGCCGAGAGGCGGTGGCCGCGACGAGGCGACGACAGGGAGGAAAGAGCGGAGTGAAACACCAATAGAGGACTTAAATTTAAAGATAAAGTGTGACACTAAAATAATTTATAAAGTATGACATCAAAATAAAAGATAGAAAGGGCAGCACAAAAAAGTGGATAGATGACGTCTATGAATGTTTATATTAGGAGAGATTCTAAAAATGAACATATTTTTCAGACTCTGAAGGAAATGGACCTATTTTTAATAAATTTGAAAAACCAAGCTACCACTCTTTGCTTTGGAGTTCTTAATAGTGTTAAATCTCATAAAAAAGGCGTATTTGCCCTTGCAGCAAGGATATAGGCAGAAACAAGAAGAAAGAATTCAGAACAGGTAAATAATAAGAACGAGAAATGGATTCCAAAATAGTTCCGGTTTCACAATTGCCTCAACATAAAGCTTATGTATGACCTGCTGCCCTTTTTAATTTCCTTGTGAATGATAAGGCAGCTGCCATCCCTTCATCTCCGTGCATCATTATCGACATTGCTTTCAGCTGGTCACCACCGCCCTCTTTGTCAAACCACTAAGGATTAAGAAAATAAGGAAAAGCACTTACTAATTATATATAATTGGTATTGCCTCTGTTATTAACTTATTGTCATCATAGACGTTTTAACACTATATTTCGCCGCCGTATGTCAAATACTTTTAATGATAAACAAAATTCTAACAAAAGATATGATCTTTTTTAAATAACAAGAGTAGTCAAAGATTATGTTTAAAGAGTAGCAAAGATAACATTAAAAGTCAATTGCAATAAAAGTTTAAGAACAGATAGAATATTAGAGCCTCCTTTAGAATGCGAGAATTTTTTTTATTTTTTGTATTTTTTATGTAAAATTGAATTTATTTTTATAAATTTTTTATGAGATTTATGTAAAATTTCTGCATTCTAAAAAAGGCCTAAATTTGATGGGCTCTCCCGGCATTGTTGATGGATACGGGGTTAATATAACCCGATGCTGGGCCGATCAATGTACGCATGGGAACATTGATTGCTCAGGGAAAATGATTTTGTTTTTAAAAAAGAATGGATGTGGATACGTCTGTATGGTCACATGAAGTGGCTGGTCCCTGCCTGGATTGAAAGGGAAAAAAAAAGCTGGTTGATGGTGTTGCGCGTGAGGGGGACTGATCCTGATCGATCACAAGCGGCTCGATCGGCATTTGACTTGGATCACGCGCCCAAATCTTGAAAAGGTCATTTATCCTGTTCCCTGTGCAATTCCAAATCTTGAAAAGTTCATCTCGATCTCCCTCGTTTCCCTTTTTTTTTTATAAAATGCATAAAACTGTTCACATTGTTGTCACCGAATGATCAATAGAGCAGCAGGATAACTTCTCTATCCGTTTTAAATTATAAGTCATTTTTATTTTTTAATATATTTATTTTTTTCGATAATTTTTTATATTTACTCTTTCTTTTTTATTTTCAACAAATGTTATTTTTTTTACTATCTTTAATTTTCATTTTCAGATACAATCTCAAAACAATTATAAATTGAGACAGATGCAGTAGAAAATATTTGCAAATTCCAAACGAGATGATTAGAGATGCGACTTGCAAGCTCAAGCAAGGATCTGTGGTCCCGCCAGAGAGGCGAAGCTTCACGAAACCCATCCACCATCCATCCATCAATCCGTGGAGTAATTGGGGCAACAGGTCACGTAGTAGTACAGATAAAGTTGCTGGTCAGGATAAGAGAGGGCCACCCCGGCTGGCGTCCTGATCAAATCAATCAGGTGCCTCAGATGACTTGTCGAGCTCTTGGCCGCTGCTGGCTCCCTGGCTTGGGGACGAAGCCCCGCTCTGCCGTGCGCGTGCATGGTTAGCACCAGGCAAGCGATTGCATGAGTGGAAGCTTTGGTCGCTGATTGGGCACTGGCAGACCAGTAGTCACGGAGCTGCTTTTCTGTGGCCAATTGGGGCGTTTTAGCATCTTTGCATTATAATGACAGGATTTGTTTCACATAATCATAGTTTTTTCATCATACAGAATCAAAAAATTGAATGCAGGCGGGCGCTGTCGAACACTTGCTACAGGCCAGATCTGTGGCAACAGCAAGAGGAAGCTCAAGCGAGCATGCCCTCGAAACGACTTCTGTGTCATGGACTCGTAGACAGTAATGACTCGATTTGGTCAAGCCAACGCAAAAGTCACTTCTTAAGTTTGGTCAAAATTAAATTATTTTATTTTTTACTAATAACCTTTGGAAAACTAAATAGTTTTTAATATAAATAATTACATATTGCTAAAGTTTATTTTACAATTAATTTAGTAATATAATTTATAGATTGATTGAACATCGTTAATTTTTTATTATTAATATTAAAGTTAAAGAAAGTTAACTTCTTCCGTTTTTAAATTAATATCGTCGTTGACTTCTAACATCATCTTTAATTATTCATCTTATTTAAAAATTAGTTTAAATATGCAAAATTTTAATTTGTGATTCAAATAACTTCAATGATAAATCAAATTATAATAAAATATTTAATATTTATAAAAAAAATTGAATAAAATAAATAGTTAAAGTTAGTGTTAAAAGTATATTAATTTAAAAACAGAGGGAGTCCAGTATAACGGTACATGTAAAATCCAACTCTCTCCAACGTCTTCATCGGTTACAACTCATGATCCATTCACTGCGGCTACATAGGGAGTGGATTGTCTGTACCGCGTCAGAGGGCAGAGGGTCACTGACCCGCGGGCCAACTAGAGGTGGGGTCTATACGTCAGTGGCAGTGCCGCGCGTAAGAGGATCCTCGTGCCATACGGTTACGGTATGCAGCTACACAAACTACCAAAGATAGCATTCGCACCTACAGCTGATGAGTAGTTTAACTGAAGCCCTTAATTAAGCTGGAGGTAACTTTGTAGGGTGGGATGTGCAACATAATCTAAGAACAAGAGTATCTAAAACAATATTGAAAGTGCATCTAGGATCCTTATAAATTTTAAAATGAATTGTGACAAAAAATAAAAGTTTTTAATCTCTCTTTGTGAGTATATGTGTAGGGGTGAATCTTATTGATGATTATTTAGACCCTCCAGAAAGAAAGAAGAAGTGTTTTTTTTATGGCTCCTCATTCTTTTACTTATTATTCTTTTGAGTTAAAAGACCGTTGTACTATCGAGAGATATCTGCATCTTCAGTAAAAAAAAGGTTAGGTGCTCAAAACTTTAATCTGTCAAACCACTCTTATTTTTCTCATTGAAAACAGACTTATCTAGTCAAGCGGACTTGTCCGCCTTGGACTAGTCCACCCAAGTGCCGGACTCCAGAGAGAGAGCACGCAGCAACTTCGGACTTGTTCGAAACGGACATGTCCGGATTAGTTGCGGACTCTAGAGAGTATTCCACGGACTTGTCCAGTCCTCCGGACTAGTCCACCACAGACTAATCCGCCCGATTTCCGAAATTCAGAGAGATGAACAGCCGACCGTTGCACGCTTTTCGGACTTGTCTGGACCTCCGGATTAGTTCGCAAGGCAGAGTTTTGAAAATTTTTCCTTAATTGATTTATATAATTCCCCAGTAACCAAAAACGTAATCCTTTTAACCCTTTACGCCCTAGAGCTCTAGAGATCCATTTCCTCCTCCTCCTTCCACGACCTCCACTCAAACCCTAGGGTTTTGATTCAAAGAAGAAGGAGATCTTGAGTCCTCATCGTTCTTGAGCACTTGATTCGTTCTTTGCAGGTTTTGCAGGGCTTATTACTCTTAGAGACTTGTCTCTTAGACGGCTAGGTGTCGCCCGGAATCTATCGATCTCTTGTGGTGAGATCCGAGAGGTTTGAATCACTCTCTTTTTTTATTATAATGAAGAACCAAGTTGATCTTTGTGGTCGCTTGGAAGAGGTGAAGGGTTGAGCGAAACTCGATCCTTTGTAGATCCCTCAACGGAGACGTAGGCTACTTTGTGGAGCCGAACTTCGGTAAAAATTGTTGTCTTGTCTTCGTGTTCTTTATTGTCAGATTTATATTCCTGCTGCGATTAACGGACTTATCCACACGATCGGACTTATCCGCTAACGGACAAGTCCGCTACTCCGAACTAGTTCGCTCTCTGTAAATCTGATAAATTTGCTTTAAGTATTAAATTTTCAAGTGGTTGCCTATTCACCTCCCTCTAGGTAACTTTCAATTGGTATCAGAGCAAGGTCTTTCTACTAAATAGCTTAACCGCTAGGAGAGCATTGAAGATGTCGACCAAGAAGATTGGAGAAACGTCCGCCGCCAAGGAGACTTACTCTAATGTGCAGTTCAACTACAATAAACTGAGAGAACTAAAGAATGAGCTGAAGATTGGCCAAGCCTCGGGGAAGATTCTCATCTTTGATGGAACCTTCTACGAGCATTAGAAGTTTCGGATGATCATCTACCTTGAGTCCATGGGGCCTCAAATTCTGAAGATCATGGAGAATGGATTCACCTTCGAGAATGAAGCCGATCCCACACCCAATGATGAGATCAACATGCATCGCAACGCCCAAGCTGTTTCTGTGATCATTTCGGCACTCAGCCCAAATGAATACACGAAGGTGATGGGTATACGTAATGCCCACAAGATATGGAAGAAGCTGGAGATCATTCATGAAGGGACGGACATGGTCAAAGAGGCTAGAGAAGATCTCCTAAGGGGACAGTACAACCTGTTCATTAGGAAGAAAAATGAGAGACCTCAAGAGGTCCATGATCGTCTCATGAACATCATCAACAAGAGAAGAGCACTAGGAGTGAAGCTTGAGGACTTTGAAGTCAACAAAAGGTTACTCCAAGCCCTTCAACCTTGAAACTCACATTTGTGTACTCTTATTAGGGAGAAAGAGAATTTCAAGAACTTCACCACGGATGAAGTGCTCGGGCGACTCCTTTCTCAACAAGATCAAAATGAAGAAGCAAGGAGAGTTAACTCTCTTATTGGCAACACCTCCTCCTATGACAAAAGTGTGGCGCTCAAGGTCAAAGCCAAGAAAGTGAACATCCAAAGCTCAAGTGATGAAGAAAGTGATGATGATGAAGACTTTGCTCTTCTCATGAGAAGGTTCAAGAAGTTCGTAAAGAAAGGCGGCTTCACAAGAAGAACTTTAGCAAAGGTAAATCTAGAAAATCTAAGAGAGCATGATATGAATGTGGTGAGGAATGTCACTTTATTGCAGAGTGTCCTAACATAAAAAAAAAAGATGAGAAGGAGAAGAAGAAGGACAAGGAGTATAAGAAGGACAAGAGCAAGAACTACAAGAAGCAGGCCCATGTTGGACAAGAATGGGACTTCGACTCCGACTCCGACTCTGAGAATGAAGGCATTGCAAGCCTGGCAATTGGTGTCACTCCCACTAACACTTCGTTGTTCGGAAGCTTGAGCGACGACGAGAAGACTCCACTCGTTTGCTTAATGGCAAAGGGGTTTAAGGTATCAAGGTCTAAACTTGACTCTAGCGATAGCAAAGATGATGGTAATGTAGCTAGTCTGCTTGATTTAATGAACATGTTTAAAGATCAAGAAAAAGAAATTGAGAGGCAAGAGAACATTCTTGAGAAGCAAGAAGACTTGCTCATTCTTGAGAAAAAGAGAAACCTTGAACTTGAGAATGTCCTAGCTCTTGAAAGAAAAAAAGTAAAGAATTAACTAAGGCTTTGGCTGAAGTTAATGATGCTAGCAAAACCTTTAGGTTTACTCACAATGCACTTCAAGAGGATTATAATGTGTTGAAAAAACTCTATTCTTCTCTTAAAGTGCAAGTAAGCAAAACTAAAGAGGAATCATCTTCTTTGAAAGAAGCGTCTTGCCCCCCTTCCATTGCTATATGTGACAGGTGTAAAGATGTGAAGATTGAGCAATTGATTGACAATAAAAAGGCTGTTGCTCAAGCTGATCAAAACAAGATTACAATTGAGCAAGAAAAGGCGAAGTACGCTAGAGGGGCGTATATGAACACAAGACGCCCGAATGTCAAGGACGGCATTGGGTATGAGAAGGGTAAGAGCCACAATTCAAGAGAAGTGAGAAATGGTAAGGAGTTTGTGAAGTTCACCAAAGGTGAAAGCGACAAGATCAAGAGTGAAACTTCACCAAATCTCGCTCCCAAGACTACTAACCCTCTTCATTGTGCTAAGCTTTTTCATGATTTTGATGCTTTATATGTTCTAACCAAGAATGCATTTGGTAGAATAATTGCGAGATACGTAGGGCCACGCCACAAGAATACTAAGTCTTGTGTGTGGGTGCCAAAATCTCTTGTCACTAACGTGAAAAGACCCAAACAATTTAGGTACCTAAAAACAAGGTTTAAACTGTTTTGTAGGACTACTCCTCTGGCGGAAAAAGTTGGGTGATTGATAGTGGCTGCACTAATCATATGACCGGAGAGGAGAAGATGTTCTCTTCAATCAAGGACGAAGAGGAAGAGGACAGCGTCACGGTTGAAGATGACAAGCAAGGAAAGGTATTGGGTAACGGTAAAATTGTTATCTCAAAAGACCTCTCTATCAATAATGTTCTTTTGGTAAAATCGTTGAGCTACAATTTGCTATCCGTGTCACAATTACGTGAGATGGGTTACAATTGTTTATTCACAAATGTTGATGTGACTGTCTATTGGAGAGAAAGTTCCTCTGTGGCATTCAAAGACTACTTGAAAGGAAAACTTTATCTAGTAGATTTTTCTACTAATAAAGACGTACCAAATACGTGTCTTGTTGCCAAGTCAGCTATGGGTTGGTTGTAGCATCGCCGTCTAGCCCATGTTGGCATGAGGAATCTCCATAAGCTCCAAAAGGGTGGTCACATCATCGGACTAACAGATGTTTGCTTTGAGAAAGACAAAATTTGTAGTACTTGTCAAGCCGAGAAGCAAGTGGGAGCAAGCCATCCGTCCAAGAACATCATGACGATAACAAGACCTCTAGAGATGCTGCACATGGACCTATTTGGACCCGTCTCTTACATTAGTATTGGTGGTAACAAATATGGTTTTTTTTATTGTTGATGACTTTTTCCGTTTCACTTGGGTATTCTTTTTGCATGACAAAGGTGAAACAAAGAATGTGCTCAAAACCTTCTTGAAGAGAGCTCAAAATGAGTGTGAAGTCAACATCAAGAAAATAAGGAGCGACAACAACACCGAGTTCAAGAACACCCAAGTTGAAGAATACCTTGATGAGGAAGGGATCAAGCACGAGTTTTCAGCCCTCTACTCTCCTCAATAAAATAGGGTGGCTGAAAGGAAGAACCGAACGCTAATTGAGATGGCAAGGACAATGCTAGATGAGTACAAGACGTCCGATCACTTTAGGGCCGAAGCAGTCAACACCGCGTGTCATGCAAGCAACCGCTTGTATCTTCATCGACTATTAGAGAAAACCCCCTACGAGCTTCTCACCGGTAAAAAGCCCAACATCTCATACTTTCGTGTCTTTAGAAGCAAATGTTACATGCTAAACAAAAAACCCAAATCCTCTAAGTTTTCACCTAAAGTTGATGAAGGGTTCTTGCTTGGTTATGGGTCAAACGCTCACGCTTATCGTGTGTTCAACAAAACCACCGGTTGTGTTGAAATTGAAATTTCATAAGACGTGACGTTTGATGAATCTAATGGCTCCCAAGAGGGACAAGTTGTTAATGAGATCACAGATAATGAAGAAGCTCCCGCGGTGGCAATTGGAAGGATGACACTTGGTGAGATAAGGCCTCAAGAAATGCAAGAAGGATCTACTTCTACTACTTCCGTAGATAAAGACATGGAGAATGGTCAAACATCAAATGAAGAAGCATCAAATGATTCAAGTGGAGCTGAACGTGATCAAGAAGAAAGGCTTCCCATCCATGACCAACATGTCGAAGAATCAAGTGAAGAAACAAGACCTCAAGTACAACATCCACGAGTTCACCAAACAGTGCAAAGAGATCATCCCGTTGAGAAGATTCTTAGAGACATTGATAAGGGAGTAATCACTCGATCTCGTGTTGCTAAATTTTATGAACGTCATGCTTTTGTCTCTTGTCTTGAGCCTTTTAGGGTTGAAGAAGCACTAAACGACTCAGATTGGATCATGGCCATGCAAAAAGAGCTCAACAACTTCACGAGAAATAAAGTGTGGACGCTTGTGAAAAGACCCAAGCAAAACATTGTAGGAACCAAATAGGTCTTCCGGAACAAGCAAAATGATGATGGTGTGGTCGTGAGAAACAAAGCAAGATTGGTGGCAAAAGGATACTCTCAAGTCGAAGGTTTGGATTTCGATGAAACTTATGCCCTTGTTGCTAGACTTGAGTCAATTAGCATATTACTTGTTTTTGCTACTCACCATGGCTTCAAGCTGTTTCAAATGGATGTCAAAAGTGCCTTCCTTAATGGTCCAATTAAGGAAGAGGTATATGTAGAGCAGCCCCCAGGTTTTGAAGATAAGAAGTACACCAATCACGTGTACAAACTACACAAGGCGCCTATGGACTGAAGCAAGCATCGAGAGCTTGGTATGAATGCTTGAGAGACTTTCTCATCAAGCAAGGCTTCAAAATAGGGAAGGCCGACTCTATTCTCTTCACTAAGAAAGTGCATAATGATATATTTGTGTGCCAAATATATGTCGATGACATTATATTTAGTTCTACTAACAAATCTCTTTGTGATGAGTTTAGCAAGCTAATGACCAAGCGTTTCGAGATGTCTATGATGGGAGAATTGACCTTCTTCCTAGGTTTTCAAGTAAAGCAATTGAAGGAAGAGACTTTCATTTGTCAAGCTAAGTACACTCAAGACATGATCAAGAAGTTTGACATGACAAATGCAAAGCCAATGAAAACTCTCATGCCTACCAATGGGCACCTTGATCTCAACAAGAAGGACAAGTCGGTGGATCAAAAGGTATATCGTTCCATGATTGGATATCTTCTTTATTTATGTGCATCTAGGCCCGATATCATGCTTAATATGTGTATGTGTGCAAGGTTTCAAGCCAATCCGAAGAAATGTCACTTAGTGGCCGTGAAGAAAATTTTGAGATATCTCGTTCACACACCAAACCTAGGTCTATGGTACCCCCAAAGGCTCAAACTTCAACCTAATAGGGTACTCCGATGCCGACTATGCTGGATGTAAAGTTGACCGAAAGAGTACTTCAGAGACTTGTCAGTTCTTGGGAAGATCTCTTGTGTCTTGGTCATCTAAGAAACAAAATTCTGTTGCCTTTTCCACAGCCGAAGCGGAGTATGTTGCAGCAGGTAGTTGTTGTGCTCAACTCCTATGGATGCGACAAACTCTAAAGGATTATGGTTACACTTTGAACTGTATTCCACTCCTATGTGACAATGAGAGTGCCATAAAACTTACTTACAATCCATGTGAGTACTCCCGCACCAAACACATAGACATCTGGCACCACTTTCTAAGAGATCACTCAATAAAAGGAGACATAGAAATTTCTCATGTGTCCACTCAAAAGCAATTGGTCGATATATTCATCAAACCTCTAGATGAGAGATGCTTTTGTGAAGTTAGGAGTGAGCTAAATATCCTTAATTCTCATAACGTAGCTTGAAATGTTGCACATCTGTAATGCTTTCAGTTTGGTCTGAAAAACAAAGTGTGTTGTCAAAAACATTGCTTGTTTTAATTTCAAAATTCCAAATGTTTTGACAAATTTCATTATGAAGATGTAATCATAGTTATGTGTTGTTTTGTTGCTAATTACATTTTGCATAATGAATTTTTTTTAAAAAAATTATCCAAAGTTTACCATTCTAAATTTTCAGATCCAAGATTTCTTGATTCAAGACCACGAATTTTGGACTAATTCGCAATCCTGGACTAGTCCGTCAGCGGACAAGTCCGCGGACCCGGACAAGTCCGAAAGTCGGGGTCTCTTTAAACAGCCCCACCTTCTTCCCAGAACCACCATTCCACTTTCTCTCTCCACGCAAAACCCTAGTTCGTGGCTCCCGTGGCGATCCGGTATTCCGTCCGGTGAAAAGTGAATCCACTCCGTGGGAAAGCTTCTCCACCCCCCAGACTAGTTCGGAACCCCACAAGTCCGCTTCTTCTTTTTTTCATCAAGATTTGAAGGTAATCTCTTCTCTAGGGTTTGAGTTTGAAATGTGGTTGGTCTCGTTGATAACTTTCAAATTTCTTCCGTGAGGTCACTCCTAGGATGCTATAGATGTTTTGTATGCAATATGGCTAGGAGTTATGATCGGATCCAAAAGTTGTGAAATTTTTGTTCTTGGCGTCACTGTTGGCTTCCGGACAAGTCCGAACGGCCGGACTAATCTGCTAGCGGACTAGTCCGCAAGTACGGACAAGTCCGCTACCAGTAGACAAGCCTCGATCAAAACTTCACCTTTGGCATGATACATCCTCACATTCTAATCTAATCTACTGCTTTGCACTATGGTCAGAATGAATAATACAAGATCATCAAGGGGCAGCAGGAAAGTTGTGGCCAAACGCCGCAAGGTAACTCTTCCCGTTGTTGATCGGGATGATGATATACAAGCGGAACCAACAGAGATGAACATGGTTATGACGCAACCGTTAGATCATAAAAGGGGCAGAAGTGGAACCAATTATATGCACAATTCATTTGATGAGGTAATTGATGCTTGCACTTTTCATGGAATCAAAGATCTCCTGGGATTCAAGTATGACTGGAACAAAGCTGTTATCACACAGTTCTATGCTACATTGTTCTACAACCCAGAAGGAGAGGCTAGAATCTCTTGGATGACAGGTTCAAAAAGGTATTCAGTGTCTTTCAGAAAGTTTGCCAACATCATCAAGCTGCATAGTGGGTTCAACATTGATATTCGGATTCATGATCAGCCGATGCTTGAGACTACGGAGATGAATTTCATGTATGAGCCTTCCTCCCGCTTCTATCCGCCGAACACCACTGGTTTTCGCCCGCTCTATAAGGTGATGCATCGAATTCTTAGGAAGACTTTGGCTCCTAGAGAGGGAGATGCATCCTACCTTCTTGGACACAAACGAAACCTTCTAAAGTGCCTGACGGAGCAAGAGAAGTTCAACACATTTGACTTCCTCCTTTCTGAAATTCTCGACATTGCACAAAGACCGAATAGGGCGTGTGCTTACGCACCCTATATCATGTGCATAATCGAGAAGGTCACAAAAAGGGAGTTCGTGAAGGAGGAAAAGCACAAGAGACTCCAACCTCAAGTGCCAGCTGCATCTACAAGTGAACCACCTCCACCTCATCCAGTTCCCAGAAGAGCTTCAGCTAGTCAGTCATCTTCTTCATCTCATGACCGTGGCGGTCTATTCAAGATCCTGAAGGGTTTCTTTTCTATTTGCAAAAAGATGGATGCCCGTGCCCACGAAGAAAGAGTAGCAAGGAAGAGGCACACTATGGCTGCAAAGGAATAGGACCGTCGGCAGGGATTCAATCGTTCTCTGGACAGCTCTGACGCCGAGGAGTATCAACCTTTGCCAGATCCATTTGAAAAACTCACTGCCGATGAGCTTGCTTACTTTGGTCACGGCACTGGTGATGATTCTGAGGGGACTCAGAGTGAAGATGATGATGGTGCTAGTGATGAGTAGTAGTGCTGCTCTCTATCTCTCACTTCTCTTCTTTTTGGTGTCTTGATGCCAAAGGGGGAGAAAGTGAGAAGCTCCTCTACCTATCCTATCCTTTATCTATCGTTGGCGTAAACCATTTGGACTTGTTTTTTTTTTTTAACTTTGTTTGTAATATTTCGTACCTCTTTGCTTGATTGTGATAATGTGATGTGAATTTATTGCTTTATCTCTATTGCATCTTGCTATAAGTTAATGCTTATATGAGCTTCCATTATTTTCCTAGAAGGTCTCTGTATCTGCAGTAAAGAATTGGTTAGGTGCTTAAAACTTTAATCTGCCAAACCACTCTTATTTTTCTCATTGGCAACGGATTTATCGGGTCAAGCGGACTTGTCCGCCCCAGACTAGTCGGCCCAAGTGCCGGACTCCAGAGGGGGAGCACACAGCAACTCTGGACTTGTCCGAACCCCCCGGACTTGTTCGGAACGGATATGTCCGGATTAGTTGCGAACTTCAGAGAGTATTTCATGGACTTGTTCGGTCCTCCGGACTAGTCTGCCACAGACTAATCCGTCCGATTTCTGAAATCCAGAGAGATGACCAGCCGACCGTTGCACGCTTTTCGGACTTGTTCGGATCTCCGAACTAGTCTGCAATGCGGAGTTTTGAAAACTTTTCCTTGATTGATCTATATAATCCCCCCTTCTCCCACGGGTTAGGGTAACAAAAACGCAATTCTTTTAACCCTCTTGCGCCCTAGAGCTCCAGAGATCCATTTCCTCCTCCTCCTTCCACGACCTTCACTCAAACCCTAGGGTTTTGATTCAAAGAAGAAGAAGATCTTGAGTCCTCATCGTTCTTGAGCACTTGATCCGTTCTTTGCAGATTTTGCAGGGCTTATTACTCTTGGAGACTTGTCTCCTAGACGGCTAGGTGTCATCCGGAATCCATGCATCTCTTGTGGTGAGATACAGGAGGTTTGAATCACTCCCCTTTTTGATTATAATGAAGAACTAAGTTGATTTTTGTGGTCACTTGAAGAGGTGAAGGGTTGAGCAAAACTTGATCCTTTGTGGATCCCTCAACAGAGACATAGGCTACTTTGTGGAGCTGAACTTCGGTAAAATTTGATGTGTCTTGTCTTTGTGTTCTTTATTGTCATATTTATATTTCTGCTGCGATTAGCGGACTTATCCGCACGACCAGACTTGTCCGCTACTCCGGACTAGTCCGCTCTATGTAAATCTGATAAATTTGCTTTAAGTGTCGAATTTTCAAGTGGTTGCCTGTTTACCTCTCTCTAGGCAACCTTCAATTATGCCATCCAAAATTAAACATTCATTTCTCCCCATATAAATCATGGTAATTTCCTAAAATTGTTCTCTGTCAAGAGGCGGACCTACCCTACAGTCAGGGTGGAGCAGCCGCCCTAGCTGCTAGTGGACAAAAGGACGTGTAGCACGGTACCACCCTCATCCTCCTATTACTACCGTTAAGTGGTTAATTTGTATGAAAATAGTATATAGAGCAAAAAATGTTATGTATCCTTCATCCTAGAGATAACATCTTAACATTTAGAGTATGTGGTTAATTTGTGTGGAAAAATGGTGTGTTCGGTCAAACTTAAAATTTAATGACATCATAATTTAAGTGTACCAATAGGAACGGCCCTGTCGGCCGCCACACAATAATCATAATCCCTCTAAAATAAAAAAAAGTCATTTTAAGAAATATTTTAACCAAACATTAGAAATATAAATTACAAATATCTTTTAATTTGTTAAGAAATGTAAATATTATATAATTAGATTTGTCTTTAAAAGTACTCCCTTTGTTTCTAAATTATTATCGTTAATTGACTTCAAATATTAATTTTGATTATTCTTTTTATTCAAAAAAGTTTGATGAATATTATATATTCTGTTGTAATTTGCTTTATTATCAAAGTACTTTCCCCGTCACACTGTAAGTGACATTTTTGACTTTTTCAAATCAACTTTTGACTTATTTATTCTATTCAAAAAATTTATGAAAATAAAAAATAAGTCAAATTTAAAGTATTTTTAATAATAAATTATTTTATAATAAAATAAATAATATTTTCACAAAAATTTTTGAATAAAACGAATGGCCAAAAGTTGATTTTAAAAAGTAAAAAAGTCACTTATAATAGAACGGAGAAAATAGTTAGAACTATGAATTATAATTTTATATATTTAAATTAATTTTTTTAATAAAACAAATGATCAAAATTAATATCTAAAGTCAATAGTGATAATAATTTAATAATTTAGAAAAACGAAGGGAGTAATTTCATAAAAAGATACATATAGTCAAGTTATATTTTTTAAAAATCATGTTATTGGCCGAAACTTAGTCCTACGCCCTTTTTAGAGGTAGCACGCGCCACGGCCGCATGCTCGGCTGCGAAGTCCACTCAACTGCTTTAAAGCCGGTCCTCTCCTTTCTCGTTCTCTTTCCCTCGGAAATTCGTTCACAAAAGAGCAAACAAAAAGAAGTTTTTAAAAAAAACTTTAAACCGCTCCGATCGAATAATCAAGGCTCAAGGCAGCAGGGGGGAGGGAAGCGGCGCCGCACACGGCCATGTCCTCGGTGATCGCCGTCGCCCGAGACCGCGTCCCCCGGTGATTCCCTCGCCGCCGTTCCGTTCCGTTCTTTGATTCGACATGAGGGCCGCTCAGACCGACCCGTCCACGGCCACTACGCCGGCGAGGTCTATGCTGAAACGGCTGTTCGACCGGCAGCTCCTGCGTGTCTTGCCGGCTGAGAAGCTGCCCTCGGCCGCGGCAGGAGAGAGGGACGATGCGGAGTCCGTGTGCCTGGACGGGATGGTGCGCAGCTTCTTGGAGGAGGACGGCGGCGGCCTGGCTTCCGACAAGGCGGACCACGGCGGGCGGTACTGCAACTGCTTCCACGGCGGCGATAACTCCGACGACGAGGAGGACGAGGAAGCGGCCGCGTCCTCCGACATCTCGGACACGATCAAGGTAGGGAATCTGCTTCTCTGACACCGGCACTTTCTGTCGACGTTGACGCCGAGAAAGTTCGAGCATGCCCAAGAACTGACCTTTGCCGTGTGCAGGGTCTCGTCCACTGCGCAACGCTCCGGGAGCGCAATCTCCTCGCCGATGTCTGCGCGCACCTGGAGCGCCACCGCGCGGCGGGGGCGCGCCTGCGCTATCTCCTCCGGCTGCTGGCCGCCACGCTGCGTGCCGTGGGACACGACGCCGGGGTCTGCGTCTCCCACTGGGACAAGTCAGCGTCCCACCCAGCCGGCGAGCACGCGTACCTGGACGTGCTCCTCCCGGCCGCCTCGGACCGCGGCGCGCCGGAGCGCGTGCTGGTGGACGTGGACTTCCGGTCCGCGTTCGAGGTCGCGCGGCCCACCAAGGCGTA
Organism: Zoysia matrella; assembly: GCA_001602295.1. Taxonomy (NCBI): domain Eukaryota; kingdom Viridiplantae; phylum Streptophyta; class Magnoliopsida; order Poales; family Poaceae; genus Zoysia; species Zoysia matrella. The sequence goes on along the minus strand of BCLG01000362.1, from coordinate 185,535 downwards.
CCGCGCGCTGCTGCAGCGGCTGCCGGCGGTGTTCGTCGGCAAGGAGGACCGTCTCCGCCTGCTCGTGGCCGCCGCGGCCGACGCCGCGCGCGCCAGCCTCAGGAAGCGCGGCCTCCACCTCCCGCCCTGGCGCAAGCCCGAGTACATGCGCGCCAAGTGGCTGTCCCCCTACGACCGCGAGGCGGCGGCGCCACCCGACGAGGCTCCCGCCACCGCCACTGACGTCGATGGGGAGGGAAAGGGTACCGCCGCGTGAGACAAGAGGCCATTTCTAATTTATCGAAACTTTTTTTGGTCTTTCAGGAGGATCTTGCTGCGAAGTTTGTTTTATTCTTCAGTTTAACACAATTTTGTGGTTGTTGTTCTGAACCCAAAGTGAGAGGTATGTATGTATGTATGTATATGTATTACTGTATCGTATCTGGAACATAGGGTAACTGTGTAGTGTAGTTTAATTTTATTTTGAAGTAGAAGAGAACTAAAATCACAAATATCTGATTAACACCCACTGTTGATTAGATTTTGTTGTATACCTTATATAATATCTTGAGTAGTCATCTAATTTGCCATTATAGTAGCGCACTTGCCATGTATTCTTGCATTTTCAACAATTGCGACGACTGCTACAATTATTTAGAACAATACAACAATGAAGCTTCATGTCGTTTTCTCAAGGGATTGTTTGTATTTTTTTTCTCAAGAGTAATATTTCTCTATTTATGACATGTTTAGGATCTATTTAAAACGCAAGAATTTTATAAGAATGGTATAATAAATTACATAAATTAGTTTAATTTCACAGAAAAAATGTAGAATTTTTTTTAAAAAAAATTGCATTACAAATTAATGTTCTAGCAAGCCTCTTGAAGATGCTTAAAAATAGGGAATACTCCTACCTGGTTGCCCAACTATGTGTTCTTTATATAAGTGCTGCGTGAGAGAGGATAATCATCAGCATGAATAATCCTTTCAGTTTTAAATTATTGACCATTAATTTTTTATATCAACTTTGATCTTTTGTTTTATTTAAAAAATTTATTTCAATGTGTAAAATTAATAGTTGTGATTTAAATTTCACTAAAAATAAATCAAATAATATCAATATTTTACACATTTAAACAATTTTTTTAATAATGATAAAAATTGATATTAAAAATCAATTATGTCAATAATTTAAAACCGAGAGAGAGTACAAGAGAAGGGTTTTGGGTTTCACTTCGACACGTACGCGATTCGATCGTGTGGCATCTGCGGGGTGATCGAACACGGAGTGGCAAGCAAGAGGTATCCCATATATTCCTCCGTGTCTTAATTAGAGGACTGTAAGCAAGAGTTGCAGTGACTTGATATCCTCCGTGTCTTGATAGATGCTGCTCATATCCGATTCAGTTAGGTCCCAAGCTACAACTCTCACCATATGCAGGCAAGAATGATCCATCGTGGCCCTTGTTGGATCCATACCAGCCATCGTATGGAGAGTCATGGACTACCCACTACCCAGCAGCGGCAGCAACAACCATCGGAAACAAACACAGCCACAGCCACAGACTTCGCCGCCCCTATGAATCTACGACTTCATAGATGTGTGGGGGATACATGATTGATTAGTGGGACCCTAGCTAGAAAGAGAGAGGTACGTGGTACAAATTGCATGAGCCCAAAACAAATCGCGGAGAGGGTCCAGGCCCAGGCTCATAGACATTTGAATGATTCAAGTTGAAATAACTTGACCAAAACCAACGACGCGAGACAGTTAAATGAATTCTACTAAGGGCTTGTTCAGTTACTAGATTAAGATTCATTCTCAAGAAGATTGATTTCTGATATAAAATAAGTCATTTTAAATTAATAGTTTAATTTTTATTTATAAAAAAATTTATTAGAGTGAGAATCAAACCGAGTTTATACTTATGTTTTGTCTTTCACGACTCGGTTTTGTTTTATGTGATAAAAGATGTGTTTTCATTTCGAGTTCATAGAAAAAAATATAAAAATATACCAGATTTGATTCTTTTAATAAAATTTTTTATAAATAAAAATTAAGCTACTAATCTAAAATAATTTATTCTATATCGAAAATTAATCCTTTCGAAAATAATTTTTAGTCTAGCAACCGAATAAGTGAAGTCCTAAGTGGGCCTTCCATCAATGAAGCCCGCTAAGAGGCGATGCCATTTGGTGTGTGCGCGTGTACATCCACGCCTAGTGGCCACTGGCGAATGATAGTCTTATACGGGAAACAGCCCATAAGCCCGTTAAAAAAGCCCACCGCCAACAGCCTGCTTCTTCAACCCCACGACGCCCGCATGCTCCGCGCTCGCCGTCTCGTCCGCGTCACCCGCGCGCCCGCCGTGCGCAGCGTTTGATATGGTTTCCATTCTTTGATAGAAATAAAAAATGTTTTGGTTTCAGTATAAAATTATTTTTGATAAAAACAGAATCACTTCAAAAATTGTTTAGCAAAATTTTAATGATTCAGATTTAAAAAGCGAGTAGAAAGATTGAAATGACTAATATATTTTTTACATGTGTTAATATTAAAAATATTGAAACAAGCATCTACACAAAGAGCTCGATGAGATAAACTTAACGAAACATCTTTTAGAATCTTTAAAAACTCGAGGGAAGTTCTTTGAATTTGTAAAGATCAATTAGGTGACAAATACTATGAAGTCCAAGGGCAGTTTGACGGTGTCCCAAGTGTTTCACGATCGAAACACCTGTTTAGCCATTTCGCTGCTGCAGTTCAAAAGACCAAATCCATTCCGATCGTTTCAGAAGAGAAACGTTTCGCTGGCACAACGTTTGGCACCATTTCTACTGTTTCAGGTGAGAAACTGAATCCTTTCTCAGGTCCAAACGGACCCTAGAGTGGCCTGCCCCCAGCATGGCCGCACCCACTAGATCGAGAGCTCTCTGTACCTGTTCTCGTCAGATGAACAAGTCTTTTTGTAGAGCTTCTAGCTCTTAATTCTCAGTTAGAATCAGAAAAATTTTGCTAAACACTATTTTTCAGAAGTGATTCTCGTCTGATTCTGTAAAGTGATTTTTTGAAATAAATTAAAAGGCTGAGAGTAAAAAAAATAGCTTCTCTTGATTATATGAAGTGATTTTTTATTCTGATTCGAAGAGTTTATTGTAAAGAATTAAAATAAATCACTTTTAGTCATAAAATTGAATCCGAAGAATCAAGAACTGAGAGATCTACTAGACTTTAAGTTTGCTCGTGGCTTAGCTTTCAATGGGTAGAAAGTCCTATTTAGAATTATGGGAGTAGATATCGTGAGGGGCTACATATAAGAAACAAAAACTTTTATATCTCATTATTAATTTTGGGTGGAGGATGTTCCCGATTTAAATTATTGATTCTCGATCGATACGAAGTATTACCGTTCAGATTTTTTCTTTTTTGAATTTTTGAAATCTTCCCAATCGTTTTCGTCACCGTGTTTCCCCTTTTCATTTTCGTGTAATAAAATAAATGTGAAAACCAAAATGATACATGCATTTTCTAGACCGTTCACATCCGTTTTTATCCCAAGCTACGAGCGCCCCCACGCATGTTTCATTTGGAATCAGTCCACATGGATGAAAGGGCCACAGTTGTGGTCCTAGGGGCGCGATTGGTTAGTCGGCTCTGTGTAGCTTGGAGTCTCCCAAAAAATTTCCCTCAAAACACATCTTTTAAGGACAGCCCAAAAATAAATAAAATCTATTTTAATCTTCTCCTCTAATAATTCTCCTAAACATGTCCCAATAGTTATTTTTATTTGGGCCAATTTAACAACCATCCCATCATTTGTTGGTTGTAGCCCAACAATGGAATGATCTAGCAGTTTCGTCCTCTGTTGCCCAGCCCCGACGGGATTTGATGAACGCACACCGCCGACCTGTCCGTCTACGATCTGTCCGTCTACCTGATCCAAGGTCACGAGGTGACGAGGTGATCCAAGGCCGCTATCTGGTTTGATGGAGGGTAACGGTGACGAACAGACGGGAGGCGCTACTCCTTACGGAGGATGACGGGGATGAGCGAGCCTTGCGGGGCTGCACCGGCCAGATGCAGACCACACCAACCGGACTGCGCACAGATGGGGACGAGACGCGGGCGACATCGGCGAGCTACCCCTAGGCGGAACCGAGCGCGGCCAAGGAAGAGAAGAGGGCGACGTGGACGAGCTGTCCCCAAGCGGGCGTGGCTCGGTGGCCGGGGGAGAGACGACGGCTACGAGGACGCCCTGGCCCCAAGCAAACCTCGTAGACTGTCATACCCCTTAGATATCTCGTAAACATCGTATTAATTTTTGTATAAGTAGTTAAATACGCACGAACATCGTAGATACATAGCTCATACCAGTAATATTATATATATTATCTCAAATAAAGTTTTACATTCAAAACTTGTTACAAACGAGTGAGGTGCATCAGCCATCTTCGCACAATTATTACATAAAAAAATGAGAAGCAAAAATCATAGACAAATTTGCGCGCAGGACGTTTCTACTCATCGCCATCGAAGCCAACTTCATCTTCTTCTCCATCTGAGCGATAAAGCAAGGGTAAGTACAAGAGTACTCAGTAAGCTCTAACTCCGTACTTAGCTATATTCAAGTTTACAGGGTCATCAAGGAGAGGCTAGAGTTTTTCTTTTTAGCGAAAGGTCAGTTTTATGTAGGTTTCTCTATAGATGAGTTTTTAAAATAGAGATGGAAGTGTTCCTGAATCTATCAGTATTTTAGTGGGTGGACTTAGAAGAGTAGTCTCCATTCCCGTCAGTTCTCAAATTTTAATTAGATGAGCCTCCACTATCTCAGCCAGATACTTTTCAAAACACGAGCAGCTACACCCACTCACACTGTTAAGGATGATGGTTAAGACTAATTATTGTGAGTCTAAGCTGTAGCGTATCAATACCATAATAATAACTATTCCAGATGAATTATACACTCTGCAGAAGTTGTACACTGTACTCACAGACTATGCTCCTCTTGATCAACAGAGTCACATAATGTTCACTCTAACACACACTAAGGTGTCCACAAAGTCCGCTTCAAAATACTAACAGGGGCCATCCCTCAGAGGTTTTGCCTGCCCTCGTTGATGCGATAGCACATTTCCGTAGCCAGACCGTAGGTTTAGATCATCCATGTCTACTCTCTGAGACCCCACAAATATTACATAGACAGGTAATTACGAAAACCAGGGGGCTATATCTGTGGACAATATGATCTCATAGCGCGGGCTATTGCTGTAATCGAATACCGAACCGTGAGTATCTCACGTCTGCTCCTGCGACTTATGTACCAACCGACCGCCTTAGGGGTCAATGTGGACGACCAAGGGGGTGGAGTGAGTCCCGCCCAGACAGATTATGTGGTTGCATAAAATCACTACATTGAGGTTCGATGAACCGGTCCTTATAAAGCAGGGGCGACGCTCGTCCACGGCAGGTGGACCAGTTTGAAGCTATACACAGCACACAGCACACAGCTCTACGAGCCCGCCTCACGACTAGAAATATTATCTCTTCCCATTGCCTATCAATAGTTTTCACTAAATCCCATCTCGCTTTATTTGACGCACTCCTCCAGATCATGTAACTCATTTAATAAATGATGGTTATGTGTATAGTGGGGGTGAAGCAGGGCTTCGCGTGAGTGTTTCTAAGCGTTCTAGTTTAAGGTCATTATCCGTACATTAAAGTATTTAATAATGGAATCCTACAGTTAACAAAGTTCGATTTACAATCCGGTAATAAGGCAGTATTTGTACTTATGAAGAGCTAGTTACTAACATAAGTATAAATACGTGTATAGCAAGTAGGTTTGTAACTACATAATATTTTGAACATATAAATATGAACATGCAAGCATACAGGTCTGTGGGTGCATAGCGAAAAACTAAAAGCAAGGTGGTTAAGAGGTTAGGACTTGCCTTCAAAAGCGTACTCGGGCTCTTCTTCATACTCCAGGTCGTCGATCTCTTCGTCTCCGAGCGCTTCGTCGTCTACACGAGAAAACAGTAGAATGTAAATAAATAAACAAATAAATTTTACGGAAGGAGCATAAAACGAAGATCGAATTAACACTAAATTCAACAAAAGTTTTCGGCGTGGTAGTGGCTCTATAATGTAAGGATCGGTTTTACGGTTCTAATGGTGCAAAGATCTCGGGAATCGGAGGTGATATGTGATAATAGTGGTGAAAATAAGGTGTAGGGGCTTTTTTGTAATTTTCTATAAATTAGAGGACTAATGTGAATATTTGTGGTGACAAATAGGGCTTTGCTAAATGGGTTTTTACTGTGTAGGAGTGTATTTGCAAAGTGAGATCTTTCTGAAATTTTTGGGAATTTATTTGGATAAAAATGGGTTAGAAATATATTTCTGTGTGCACTGGAGTGGGTGGCTGTAGCAATTTTGGTTGTGAGACTGACGTTTGGCCCAGCTTACGGCCGACGTGCACGCGCTTGGCGCTTGGTCAACGC
>BCLG01000362.1:150595-177996 GCA_001602295.1 Zoysia matrella | reverse complement strand
CCGAAGGCGGGAGCAGGAGCGGGGCGGCGAGGCTCGGTGCTGGGCCGGGGCCGGCCCAGCTGCGGGGGGTTGGTTTTCTTTTTTTTCTTCTTCTTCTATTTTTTTTTGAAAAGCTCCAAATTCAAATCAAACAAATTCGAATAAATTCGATAAATTCCGAAAAAAGAAAATTCTACTAAGCACTTATCAAGACTCAAATTTTAATTTGAAATTTTTTCCTTTTTGAGTTTATGTTCATTTTATGAGATTTTTCTATTATAAAAAAAATAAAGAAGGGCGTAGAAAATAGGAAAATGCTTGTGTTATTTGCTTGAGATTTTTTTGAGGGTTTCACATGGACGAGCTCGTGGGCGAGGACCGAGCGGAGGTCGTCTCCGGTGCGATGGGGGTACCAGAGAGGCGGGAGTGGACTGAGCGAAGCTTTTTCTTGGCGCCAAAGTGAAAAAAATAAGTACACCAGTTGATATAGGGGAGCCCCGAATTTTCCCCTGATGTGGGTGAGATGGGGAGTTTTTAGGGGAGGCAGGAATGTAGGGCTGTGCTTTGGAGGGCTGTTGAAGAAAAGTTTTAGTATATTTTTTTTAAAATTTGATTTAGTGAAAGTTAAAGGAGAACTCTTGAAGATGCTCTAAGAGACTGGGTATTAGCTAGGGGCTATGGATGTTTTGGGTGGGTGTCCGGGAAATGTTTGAGAGTATTTTTTTTGCTAATCCAATCATATAGAAAATTTGTAAGAGGTATTAAAGAACTGTTGGAGATGCTTTAAGCATAATTTAGGCGTACCAAACATACAGAATTGAAATGTTTTATATATATGCCAAGCCCGGATCAGAGCTAACTATCAACAATATCGATCAGTAGAGACTAAAGGCACAAATCCGGCAGAACGGATGAATATCGCAATCAACACTAAATGAAGAAAGGGTCGTCACAGACTTATTTTTGCTCCAGCAACGGGCTAGAATTTCTTTATTCCATATATTAGGATGATTTGAAGAAAAATCTAATTGGTAATCAATGGAACTACTACGCGCAGCTAGTAGCTACCGGCGTTTGCCAAGAGCGCCTGCGCTTGTGTGTCGTACTTGAACCCTTGGCTCCTGGAATGATCCGCAGCCCAGATGAAGATGCCGTAGAGCTTTCCCTGCGACTGCAGAGTCTGGCAAGCCGTCAACGACGTATTGATCGGCACGGAGGTGGTCGTCGGCGCGGTGGTGAAGCTGGCCAGGATGTTGCCGCCGGGGTAGTTGACGATCTGGTTGTCGAAGAACTGCACGTACTGCGCCACGGTGGTGCTGGCGCTGTACGCGTAGAACTGGAAGTTGATGTAGTCGATGACGCCGCCGTACCTGGCCCACAGCGCCTGGTAATGGCGCTGCACGTCGGCGTTGTCGAACGGCGCGATGGACGCGAACTTGATCACCCCGCCGCTCTTGAGCTCCGTCACGAGCCGGCCGACGCACTCGGCGAACGTCGCCGGGTCCGTCTGGAACTGCTCGTAGTCGATGTCGATGCCGTCGAGCCCGTACTCCCGAACAATCCCCGTGAGCGAGGTCACGGCGTTCCGGACCCACGAGTCGACCGACGTGATGTTGAAGAACACCGGGCGGTTGTTCACGGTGGCGCCGCCGAGGCTGACGGCGACGCGCACGTTCGGGTTGGCCCGCTTCACCGCCGCCACCGCGGACGGCGTCAGCACGTTGTTCTGCCAGAAGATGTTGAACCGGCCGTCGGTCGGGGTCGGCGGCTCCGTGGCCGTGGTGTAGTCGATGACGAACGCCAGGATGAAGTCGAACCGGACCTTGGGGTTGATCGGCACGTCGCTGAACTTGACCCCGTTGAAGATCGCGCCGATGTAGTCGCGGAAGAGGTTGGAGTTCGCCGCCGTGGCCATTGTCGGCGCGTGGAGGGCCAGCAGCGCGGCCGAGAGCAGAGCCGCTGCGACGAGCTTTGAGGAGCCCATCGTTCGGTAGCACGTAGCTTTTCTAGTTGGTTGGTTGGATGAGCTGCATCCTGCTGCGGAAGGTTGTATTTATATATATATATATATGTAAGTACTACGAAGTGCGCGACGCCGGCAAATGTCAAAGAAATCGTTTCCAAACTTACGGATTTGAATGGACTTTTTCTCTCGATCAAGTTTGAATCTAGAAGATTAGGTCAGAGATATCAGCTTATTGATTGGACAGGGCTGATGAAATTGAATGTGCTTCTCACTAGTTGACTCTTACCACGCCATGCAGTCAATGGGTAAGAAGTAGTACTATTTGAACAGTACCATCATACGGCTGGCAACGAAAAGTCCATCCAGCTCGATGCTTGAAAATTCAGCAGCCAGCATGCGGAAAGCAAGCACATCTATCTCGGAGACAAATCTTGGTAGGCCACTTCCAGAGGATCCACTGGCAGGCGAGACAAAGCCCGTGAAACCAACTTAGCTGACTTATTCGAAGGTCGCAGTTTGGATCTTCGAAAAGGAACAGGCGAAAAACGAAAGAACAGCTTGATAAGTTTGACCGTTTCGATATGGACGACTTGTGAACGTGATACAATATTGATAGCGGAGTAGGTCCATCCAAGGGGTTAGGCCCTGCTGTTATCGGATCATCTTTGACTCGATCGGAACACACATGAAGAGCTACAAGTTGAAAAGGACATCACGAAAACGCATTTCTACAGGGGTTCAAGCATGTTAAGTGGAAACCTGATGTATCAACTGATGATTGGCAGAAGGAAAGAGCACTTAGCCAGCTGATGAAGGGGCCATTTATCATGGCTGCCTCGTCATCGGTACATAAACCACAGAAAGTGCAGATCAAACGACAGTTGATTTATATGTTGTCGTTGGTTTCGAAAGATAGCAGCCTTGACTGCAAAACTAACAGATTAGCATTCTCGAATTATGGACTGTGGCTGAGCGAATCTTACGGTGTGTTTGGTTGGAAGGATGGATATTCTGGATGAGCTTGACCATGCCCATGTTCGCAGGAAGAAAATTGTATGAAAAGAAAGAAGATGTGATCACTCTCTTTAAAGTTGGGTGAGGTTACCCTTTAGCACCCAACATACAAAAATGGAATCAGAACTCCGAAGAGCAAAGCTTCATCAGAAGTGAGAACTCTCCGTTTGAAAGTTCAATTTATGAAGAATATACTATAGCACATAATGTAGGAAAACAGTTTTAAAAAAGAATATATCTTTTGAGCTTTCTTTGATCTCTCACGTACCAACTCCTACATTAGGTCATTTCAAACTTCTAATATAAATATTCATGTATTTCAGAACAATCTTAATACCTTTTGACATGTACTAGCCTTTTCCTTAGCACCCTTGCATTGTATAAAGAGTGAATTTCTTATTTGCCCTCAAAAATTTATCTAATCCCCCATTTGTCCACAAAATTTTTCAATTTCTTTATTCATCCTTATTTTTAATTTTTCTTCCCTAATTTGCCCTAACTGTTTAAAAATATCAAATTTTACTTCCCATAGTTAAAAGTATTTTGGTCTTTTCAACTTAGATGGGTGAAAAATCTGTTATTATATAGCAGTTAGGACAAATTTGAGAAGAAAAATTAAGAATGAATGAGAGCGAATAAGGGAATTGAAAAATTTTGTGAGCGAATAAAGGATTGGATAAATTTTCGAGGGGGAATAAGAGATTTAGAAACTCTAGTAGATCAAATCTAACTTTTCTGTAAAGTCTATTATATACTAATTTATGAAAAATTGAACAACAAAATTTATAAAAGCAGCCCATGACTTTGAACAAGAGTTTCATGATAGTTTAGTTGTCTCAGCTTTTTTCTATTCTGATTTTGTTTTTTATTGCTTAGCACAAAATTTAGCTAGCCAGTGGCGATAGAAGAAAAAAAAAAGAGAAGAACTACTTTACGTACATCACATGCAACAAGCTTCAAACAAGCTGCATCTCAAGTTACTCATTATTTGGGAATCCACTCATGCCATTAACCGTTGTTAATGTCCATAGAAATTATTGACAACTTAGGAAACATCAAGTGGAAACCCAAGTGACACTTTTCCACTAAAGCATCCTTCTAGATGTACTTTTAGTGCTGCAGGACGCCAGTGTGCAGTGCCTCTGGAAAACTAAGGTCTTATTCGGTGGTATAGGAATCATTCCTAGGCATGATCGTTCCGTGGCATGTATCAAATGAATTCATATCACTTAATCCTTATTTATAGATAATTCCATAAGGTTTTATTTTATTTTTATTTCACCTAAAACCTTGTTCGGTTCAATGACCATGATCGGCTGCATTCTATAGGGTAGAGAAATGTTTTCATTCGGTAATCGGGACCATGGAGGGGGTGGGAGGAGCCAGTGGGTTTTATTCCTGACTAATGAAATTGTCTATAAACAAAAATTAGATGATTCACAAGGATTCACTTGATTCATGCCAAAAAAAAAAAACCAATCCGACCCAGAAATGATTCCTAGGCACGTGGGTCGATGGTCCAAATGATAACAGAAGCCTATGTTCAACTAAAGGTTGTTGCGAGAATTTCGTCAATATATATTAAAAAAAAAGATAACACTGCAGTGCTGAACGCATTGCACTAGTGCTAGGAAGGTGTTTGGTTAGACTGTTTTTCTCTGTAAGTAGATTACAGTGATATCTAATCACGTTCATCTATGTTTGGTTAGATCAAAGTGTAATCTGTTGACGGTGTAATCCGTTCCCAGCTTGTACAATCCTGTTACCACCCGCACAGCAGCGAGAATTATTTACACCCCGCCGCCCGCGCTGCACCCACATGGCCTCACCAGCGCGTAAGCTTCGTCCCCTGCTTTAGTCAGCGCCGCCCTCCCCCCTCCTCGGCGCCCCCTCTTCCCCATGCCTTGGCCTCTTTGCGTTTTTGATGTCTACGTGCTGTCTCCCTCGTCGTGTCCACGAGGCCTGTCCGGCCCTCCCGGCTTCTCACGAAGGCGTGGCCGTTCTCTGGTGCTGGTGGGGCTACTACGAAATACAGTATGTAACTGCAATACCATTGGCGGAGGTGGCGGCTGGCATGGGGAGGCGGTGGCAAGCACAGGAGAGAGGCGGCTGGATCCGAGCGAGCGTGAAGCGGAGCCAGGTGGGCAGCTCCAGACGGAGATGCGTCTCCGACAGCAGCAAAAATGACGCTGGAGTGCGCAGGGCGTCCCGAAGCAGATCAGCGTGAGAGAACCGGACATCGACGAGCACGAGCGGCGTGGCTCGAGGTCTGGCTGCTAGTGCTGGTTTTTGCCTCCTGCTTCTTCTCACTCCGGCATAGTTCGTCGATAAGCAATTACATTGCTGTTGACAAAACAAACAAAAACTATAATTTAAAATCCCACCTGTAATGAGTCTGTGACTTATTTAAAGTTGCCGTTTTTGTTGCCAGAGATGCAACCAAACGCCTTGTGAACTATGACAAGAACCATCCATTTTTAAATTAATACTATTAAGGTCAAAATTTTGTTTAAATTATGTTGAGCCCATCAATTCTTGGTAATCTCAACCCAACAGAGATTTGTTACCTGAATATTTCCTGCGGTTCAGAGCCTCGAACCAGACGTGGTTCAATAGACAGGCTGGAAAGCCAAACCCAATGAGCATAACGTATTCTCGGCTTTCCGCCTTCACCATCTGTCAACGCAAATCAATAAGCGGACCCACTTGCCATTGAAGGCAGAAGCACTCGACTCCCGTCTTCCGCAAACGGACGGCCTCTTAAGCTTCCCCGCTCCTAGATCTCAGCAGAACCCTAATCCCCGCGAACCTTCTACAACTTCCTTCCCCCAACCATGGACGGTCTCGCGGCACCGTCACCGTCCCACTCCGGCGCAACCTCCGGCGGCGGGGCGTCCCACCGGAAGCGGAAGCTCCCGCCATCTTCGCTCTCCGACGCTACCGCCGACGAGGACGACGACACCACGGCGCCGTCGTCTCCCTCCACCGCGCCTTCCTCTCCCTCTCGCCCCTCTTCCCCTTCCTCGTCCCACTCGGACGACGACGACGACGACTCGATGCAGACCTTCACCGCAGCCCGCCTCGACGCCGCGCCTGGGTCCGCCTCCGGCCGCCCCCCGAAGCCGGATTCGTCGTCCGTATCTACTATTACTGCGGCAGCGACATCGGCGGGGGGACCCAAGGTTGAACCTGGCTCCGCGGCCGCCGGAGACGGGAAGGAGGATCCCAAGGGGCTGTTCACGGATAACCTCCAGACCAGCGGCGCCTACAGCGCCCGCGAGGAGGGCCTCAAGCGCGAGGTTTCACATATGACATTTTACTTGCTTTCATTTCACTTCTTTGGTGGTTCGGTAGTGCCAGTTGATTAGAATGTAGCTCAGACAGTTGAATTCTTCTGCAGGAAGACTCAGGAAGGCTTAAATTTCTCTGCTATTCTAATGATGGGGTTGACGAGCACATGATTTGGTGCGCATGCTAGCTCATTTGATATTTTCATGCCTAGCGGGTAGCAGATTTCATTTCATAAAAACACTCTTTAGGCAGGCTGTTACCTTTTGTTGATTATTTTTGTCTTTACCAGGTTGGTAGGTCTAAAGAACATCTTTGCCCGTCAGCTTCCTAATATGCCAAAAGAATATATTGTGCGCCTCGTTATGGATAGGTAATGCAAATGCCCATTGTAATGTAATTGCTTTGCCTTGCTTTCTTTTTGGGTACCAGAATAAGATTAAATCTCTTCAGTTGTACTTACTGCTTGAACCATATTTTGCAGAACTCATAAGTCAATGATGGTTATCAGGAATAATATTGTCGTAGGAGGCATTACATATCGCCCTTATGCAAGGTAATGCTGCCACTTCAGAAGTTTATTTATTATGTAGTTTCATTTGTGATATTGTACTCAGTTTTATGCTCTTATAGTTCTTTACAGCTAAAAGCAGATGGCTACCAACTGTGACCAGTTCAGGTTAATTATAGTTGTTATAGTTAATCTTGGAGTTATAGTTAATATTAAGTTGCACTGGTGATATTTCATTTTTAAATCAGACTCATTTATGGAGTCTACTGTTGGCAAGTTGGAATATACGATAGATGTAGATGCATGCTTTATTTCCTTCTGTCTTAACTATGTTGTGCACTTTGTTGGGAATATTCCATAACATAGCATCCTAATTTGGCCAGTGTTCTAATTTGTTTTCTGAATTCATAGCCAGAGGTTTGGAGAAATAGCATTCTGTGCAATTACAGCTGACGAGCAAGTTAAAGGCTATGGAACAAGGCTAATGAATCATTTGAAGCAACATGCCCGGGATACTGATGGGCTTACACATTTCTTAACCTATGCAGACAATAATGCTGTTGGCTATTTTGTAAAGCAGGTGCGGCTCTGATCCTGCACCTGTATATCATCAATCTCTTAAGTTTTCATGTATTATATATTACTCCCACGGTCAGTATGGGCACAAGAATTAAGAAGTGAAAAAGGGGGGTGCACAGAAAATGGGGAGGGGAGAGAGAGGTATCAGAAAAAGAGAGGTTTATTGGGAAACAAGAATGGCAAGTAATTTGGGAAAACTGGAGGAAGCTAGAATGACAAGTAATATGGGATGCTGATAGTAGTATGCACAAATTTCTCACAAATTAGAAATAATTTTTGAAGACATGCATCTGGATGCTTTAGGAGGTTAGATTGATATACGATATATTGGATTGATGTTTCTGCATGAGCAATCTTCTACTCAATGTTTCTTATCATCACTCTTTTAAGGAATCTAGAACTTTTCCAGTTGAACTTACCTGCAAGCAGTTTCTTTGTCAGGCATAGATTGAACCTTCATGGCATGATGTCTGTAAAAATATACTTTTATACCAATTGAAAAAAAATTTATAGAGATAATTGCTTTTGTGTCTCTGTTTTTTGATATCTAATTGCTCATTTGCCCTTATTTTTCTCAACTTGGCACATTTGCCCCTGCCTCTTTTGGTAAGGAATGGAGAATTCGGCCCTCGAGTTGCACGTTCGCCCCTGAAAAATGAGGGCAAACATGCCATTACTTTTCAAAAGGTGGTGGCGAATGTGTGAAGTTAATGAAAATGTATAATCAGAGTTCCAATCTTGGGCAACCATGCAAACTATCCATGTTATTTCACAATAAAATAAAATAATTTGACATGTTCTTACTTTTCTGTGGCAATCTGTAGGGTTTCACGAAGGAAATCACTTTGGACAAAGAAAGATGGCATGGGTAAGCCTTTCACCCATTCTTTTTCTTGATTATATGTTACCATGTTATCAAAATTTCATATAGTGTCTACGCCATTGTTGAGCTTAATTTTTTTTCCTGGTTTTAGGTACATCAAAGATTATGATGGAGGAATATTGATGGAGTGTAAAATTGATCCAAAGTTGCCATATGTGGATCTGGCAACAATGATTCGGCGTCAAAGGCAGGTAAAGTAGCATGTTAATGGCTGTCCAAAATGTGTATATGATGCAATCAGGTCATAGCTTTTCAATTATCTTGAATGCTTTGCCAAATTATTCATGCAAATCATTAGCCAACAGCAGACCCATATTCCACATTATTTTTTTCTATGGCTGTATTGGTTATACACTTTACTTCCATTCTGCAGGCGATTGATGAGAAAATCAGGGAGCTTTCTAACTGCCACATTGTTTATTCTGGAATTGATTTTCAAAAGGTCAATTTTCTCTCAACGTTTCAAGACCTCTACTATTTTCTATCGTGTTTTTTTTTTCTTTCTGAAATAGCCTTCCTTAAGGTGCATGGAGAAACTCGAATGATTTTTGGTGTTGAAAACTGCTAGGATGCAAGATAAAAAGGGACTATCTAGTTGGCATACCTGAAAATTTGTTCATCTATTTTAACCACTCATGGGATGGATAATTTCTTTTGTACAAGGAACCAAATTTAGGAATACTTTTGTTTATACATGTCATTTCTTTAAAAGAAAATTGCACATCTTGTAATGAATGAGGCATGCCTGCCCTATGCATCTTAGGTAATGGCAACTTCTAGGAAAAAATGTAGGATTTTCTTTTACTATCAGTATCTTATCTCATTGTTCCTTTTGGGTTTATGGAGATAGCAGGAACGAAGAGTGAGATAGTAGGATATAATTTGATCTTAATGCTGTGCCTGACCGCGCTACTCAATTATCTTTATGCTTTGTAGAAAGAGGCGGGTATTCCAAGAAGGCTGATTAAACCTGAAGACATCCCTGGTTTAAGTAAGTTTTTTTTGTGCAAAACTACTTTTTTTGTTTATTCTCTATAATCCTTTGATGTTTAAAACAACTGTATTTCTTTAAGTTGATACTTCCATGGTAGAGCTGAAGTTCTGGCTTAGGTTCGAGTGTTAGTTTTGATTAGGCAAGTTTGGTTTCCCAACATCCATGTGCCCTGGCGATGGCCTAGCCAGCAGCTTCGAAATGGAGAGCAGGAACTAATGTTCTGCCAACCTCTGCCTAACTATAGAAGCAATCTGCTAAAAGAAGGCTATCATACTATGCTGACAAACTAACTAATTGTATGTTACCTTAACTGATGAAGTCTCTTTGAGCTTATCAGACCTGATCCATGGTTCTGCACCTCTTGTATGCCTTGCTGACCATAACATCCTTTTCTAAACATGGTACATATACATTTAATTATTGAAAAGGTATTTGCACTTTGAAACATCCAATTGCTTTAGCAGTGGCCTATTTTGAAGACTCAAAACAAATATCAGCGTCAGAAGCACATACCAAGGACTGGCACACATATAATTTTCCTTTTTAGGAAAACTTTTGTATTAGTTGTATTTGTAGAATAGTTGGTTTGCCTGTCATGTTGATTTAGTGATGATACAGACCTGACCTGAGCCATTCATGTGATGCAGAGGAAGCTGGGTGGACACCTGATCAGTGGGGCCATTCCAAATCACGGGCAGCCTTTTCCCCAGATTATAACACTTACAGACAACAGCTGACCAATCTCATGCGGATGTTGTTGAAGGCAGGTCTTTTTTTCTGCACAAATCGTATCTGATGACGGTACCTGGAATTACCAATGATTGGTTTATGCAATGAAACTACCTAGTCCAAATATTTCACTTACCAAGATGAAAGTTCTTCTGATGTTAATAAAAGGTGTAAGATATTTTTTCTACTTCTAATTTGGGCTTCTCATATTGCAGAGTATGAATGAGCATCCTGATGCTTGGCCATTCAAGGAGCCGGTGGATTCACGTGATGTTCCAGACTACTATGACATTATTAAAGATCCTATTGGTATGTTGTATGGCTATAATTCCTTTCCTGAATCATTCATTCCAATAATTGCCACATGTTATTTAAGTGAGCAATGTTTAAACACGTCTATCTGCAGATCTTAGGACGATGTCAAGAAGAGTCGAGTCAGAACAGTATTATGTAACCTTAGAGATGTTTGTGGCTGACATGAAGAGAATGTTCAACAATGCGAGAACTTACAACTCTCCTGATACGATCTATTACAAATGTGCCACAAGGTAAATTACGAATTTCATTGTATGTTACCTTGTCTCACATCCTGGGGCATATGTATGTTCCTGGCTAGCAGCTTGTGTATTTGGTTGTCTCCGTCTGCTTTCTTTAGTCATGGGTGGAAAATCACGCTATACTGCTTGTCATCTCGGAAGCTAGCACTTAATTAATGTTAATTTGTTGTTTCAGGCTTGAAAATTTCTTCTCAGGCAAAATCCAATCGCAGCTTCAACAAGCGTCAACCAAGAGCTAGATTGATTTGCCTATATTTGATGTCGTAGCTTGTTGTAAAATTGCTAACTGGTCGTTCGTCAGATTTTACCATCCCGGATGTATTTACTGTAGAATTTTCAATTAACCCTTAGTTTATATCCAGGGTCGTCCTGCAGGTCGAATGTTATAAGGTACAGTTATGCGGAAGCCATTGCTGCCCAAGACGTGTAAAATGCCATGTACAAATGAACATCGCCAGAGGTTCAATATTTTCCAGCACCCGACTAGTTGGTGAATAATTTAGGGTCTGTTCGGATCAAATTGTCACAGCCGCGTCTGCCTGCTGTCGCAGCTGCAGCGGACAACGGTCGCTGCTGTTGCACAGGAGAAATGGGGGAGAAGAAATGGACAAGTGTCAGCAGCTGTTGCACAGGATAACAAGCTGTAGCGGAACGGCTGTTTGGCGCAGCAATAAGCTTCTGATCCGAACAGGCTCTTAGTTTGCGATAGTTTTCATGATTTCTAAGAATACCGGATCAACAATCGGCAGATCTTATCGGACATATCGTTAATGAATTTGTAAGTAGTACCAATCTTTGGTCTTTACATGATCATTCCGGGAACACAGTTCACAAATACTGTCCAAGTATGTAAATTGCAAATTGATGTAAAAGAAGTTGATCCGTGGGTGTGGAACCCAAGACCTGAGTGCGTGTTACTGCATTCGATCTCACTTCATATGCATCTTAAACCAGACTCCAATGTTGAGGAAGCTTTCAAGCTCGGACTGGGGTCTGCAGCGAAGAAACACCAAAAACAGAACGTTAACCGAAACTAGATGTGATTCAGAAGAACGCATTTGTTATTTTCTTACAGATTGATTTCATGTATATCGTCCGGAAACATCATGACTTTGACTTCACCTCCTCTCTCTCTCAGGGCCCTTGCATACTGAAATAATCGGAAGTCATAAATGAATGCATACATGTTGAGGGATGCAATGCAAAAACAAACTGACACCAGAAAATGCCATGGCCCCATGGATGATGGATTTAGCCACTTCAAATCCAGTTTGAAAACTTGTCAATTTTTTATTTTCAATTTATCAGAAAATTTGAGATCAATGTAAATACTCCTATATAGTTTTGGAATATAGGACTCGCATCCTGTGACAAGCCAGAGACGGTGACGCAGATATGAGTAATTAACAGCTAGTGGTGTACCTGCAGTCCATTGGAAGGGGGGACTCGAAGATCTGCTCCTCCAAGAAGCATGAGAAGGGGTGCTTTCACCTGCGCAATCAGCAAGATCCATGAAACATTAGGTGATACTGCTGATCGTTGTAAGAACCCTTTTAATTGCCTTTAACCTCTAGGATAATTCAGTTCCATACATGCTCTTAAATGAAGTAGTTAACCTTATTATAATGCAAATTCTACAGTAGACCCAAATAAAGATGAAACGTACTTTTGAGATATGGGCAACTGGCGATTTCTGATAGAAGAGCCGAAGATGGTCAGGCGAAGGCGATTCAGATGCATACTGCTTTGCTTCAGTTCCACAGGCAACCATGTAGCACCAATCCGGGATGTCAGTGGTGCCAGCCATCAACGCCAGGTTGCAGACAGGATTCCGAGCAGCCGCCGCGAAGAATCGATCCGGAGGAGCCTGCAGCCATTAACAAGGTGCATGCACTAGGAACATGATGAAGCAACAAGGAAAATGAATTATACCACTTTCAGTTCTTAAATCTGTTAGGGTGCTAATTACCTGACCAATTAGATGAGTTGTCAAGAACCCACCATGTGAAATGCCAGTAACAGCAACTCTGGACGCGTCTATCAGCTCTTCCTTGGTGACGTGATCTAGAGCTGTAAGGCAGTCTTGGACATCCTGCTTAGGGCAGGTTAAAAATTTTCTCCCATGAGGTGGCAATAAGATGAATTTATCGGTGGAGTATGTACCTGAGATCCAACTTTTCCTGGCAGTGACTGTAAAGCCTCCTCTCCAAAACCCGGTGTACCTCTTTGTTTCCATAACAGTGAGACAGTACACAAATTTATATGCATAGCATAACTAACGAAGAGCGATCTCAAGAACATACCGATAATTCACAATGAGCAGGTTAAATCCAAGGGAAGCAAGAAAAGCTGATGATCTCGAATAGCTTGATGCGGATACGGAGTGCGGGCCACCATGCAGAATGACAACGGTTGGACTGTGTGAACTGTCCTTGTAGGGCACAAAGATGGCCTCAAATGGAAGCTTACCACCTACAGAAGATGGCCCCAATTGGTAAGAAAAATGAGAGGCTCATGTAACTATATCAGGATTTTGGTTTCTGCTATAGTACTATACCATCAGAGAGGTCGCCAGGGGGGTTATCGACCGGTACTTTAAGTATACGAACACTGTGATTGGATAGCAAGGATTTGACCTGCAGCAGATGGCAATGCAAGATTTGAGAATACATGGAGAGAAGCATCATCAAAAAGAAAATACATGCAATTCAAAATTTACAACATCTGAAACGAACCGCATTGCTAGCTGTTGTCAGTGGACTAGCAACTTCATCCCAGGTCCATCTGCGGGCTTCACCCTCTGATGTCACTTGGCATCCATACATTACCTGAGGAGGGTCGATGGGGCTACTTGACACTAGATAACACGGCAAAAGATGGATTATGTCAATATGAGAAAATTTGATGCATGAATTTTAAACCAGTTTGCAGCTGTAAATACCAGCAGTTTCTTCAAAAAGGGGAAAGAAAGAAAGGAAAATGAAACTGTAATTACCAGCAAGAACTTTTTCAGCATCGATTGCAAGAGCACCCCATGAGTAATACGAATCTTCTGGAGTTATTCTTGTTACTTTGCCACTGCAGAATGAGGCAGAATTGGGCGTCAAATAGATGTTTAAGCTTTAAAATAGAGATACGACTGCAACCATTGATTTACCTTAAAACATCTACAGATATTATCACTTCAGTACTTCTCCAAGCAGATGTCAAGATCATCGTGGACCCATCAGGAAGCCAAGGATCGGATAACATGGATGAACAGTAAAGACCCGGAAAAGCGCCATCTTCAGGGCACATTACAACAGGCACCTGGTGCAGTACAGAAGATATGTACATGCTGCAGGACTAGTTAATAAACTTTACAAGACAAAACAGATGAGTCTACCACTTCAGTAACATCGAGTTTGTCATTCATGCTCCATTCTGAAGTCCAGTTGATCTTATAGAGCGAATCCGTTGCATTATGTGCTCCACTGTCTACAGCTCGTTTTGCAGATAGAAACATCAAAAGTTTTCCATCCGGACTGTTACAGCAATTTGAAATATTTAGAGAACAGGTTTTAGAAAGTCCAACACCTAATTTTTTAGGATTATTAATACAAGCATACCTGAACCGTGGGAAGAAAGCACTACTAATGCTTGGAGTTAAGTTGCGAGCTATTACAACTGAGTCTGATTTACCATCACTGGCGCAAAAAAAAAAAAAAAAAAACTACACACATTAGTGATAGCTAATTAGGCAGACACCGTTAACTGTACAATCTATGAAGTTGTGATCTTAATGGTTGATTCAACACTCACCTGGCTACTGTATTTTCAACCTCTGGTGCCTCAAAAGGGGAAGGGATTGCATAAATGGCACATGGCCTATTAGAACAGTACTTGATACCTAGTTTTCTAGCAGTGTTCCGAAACCCGTTGTGCTCTAACCATCCAACAAAAATGATATACTTTTGACAGCCACTTGACAATGGTGGAGCCCAAACGACTTGGCCAACACTCAAGGATCTTGGAATTCCTTGAGCTGCTCGTACTTCTCCACTGCATTCATACCCAATGACATGTATTATTCACATTACTGGATATTCAGTTTATGAATTATTGTGCTGTATGCATGTTAGTTAAGGAGGGATGGACCTGGCAACGTTGAGAACAAACAATGAGGGTCTCCCCTTTTTGGAATATCTTTCACCCCAGTCCTCTTCCCAATCTCCAAGTCCCTTCCAGCTATTACTGTCTTTCTCTGAAGGATCCTTTTTATATCCAGAACTATTGAAAGTTGGTTTTGGTTGAAGTGGCGCTTCTGCAACGTATGCTATCAAAGTCTCTTCTTGATTCCAGGAAATCCCTTGAAACCTGGGGCAACAAGAATAATGAACAAGTCAAAGGAGGAAGCATCTGTTATGCGCAAATTTTGTTTTTGTTCTTACCGCTCATCGGAATAAAGTGGACCATGTATAGACTGATCAACATTTATGTTCTTCACCACATGTGATTGATCAAGAATCTCAAGCTTTGTAGGGGAGCCTTTCTCTCCATTCCGCACTACAAGAAGCTTTGATCCTGAAGGCGATGGCATGATGACGGATACTCCAGACATTTCAATGGGGAAAGGAGACCATTGGAAACTGAAAGAGGTGGCATCAATTTTCACAATATGAGAATACAAAATATATTTTCTGTTTCTGTTCGCCACTAGGTTTGGCTGGGTAATGGAAAACATTGCTGTGGATCTGTCTCCTGCAATCATAAATCAAATACTGTTTATGCCAGCTTTGTACAAATATCAAGAGAACTAATTGCTGAATTTGGATTAGCTATATTCCAGAGGTCCTCATATGTACCGCTATTTGTTTTGAAAACCCAAGCATTCTCAATGCTTGGGACATTGGTGAATTCTTTCAGTAGTTTGGATTGAGAAGAATATTCTTCAGATGTCACTGCATCCATTCCAAGTAGGTTTCACCAGTGAAGACTTTGCACAATCTACTAGGCTAAGCCAAAAATCTGCATTTGGAAAAGATAAATTTGTTATGCATGCTTCATGAGGACTCGAGTAAATTTGTTGCTGATTTATTCGTTATGCATGCTGCAGGAGACGTAAGTGTAACTTTCTTCAATCTCAAAGACGAGAGCACATTTCGGTTCAAAAAAAAAAAAAGAGCACATGTAAAACACGGACAGCAGTACAATTCATCAAATACCTACAGCACAGTGCCCAATCGGCATCAATTCGTATGTGGCTGGAAACTTATTAGTATTACTGTTACATTTGAATTCTTTGACGGGTAAGGGTTCTGATCTAACATAATCTCAATAAAAGCCAATGATAGTCCAACCTGTTCATAATTTCCAATGAAGAAAACTGGGACATGTAACAATTCAAGAAAATATCTATGAGTCTGAATAATCTATGATAACAATATGGAGTGCACAGAACCTTCTCAATTTCACCTACTAAAGCGTAAACATGAGTTGAAAATTTAAGCTGTTGTCAACGAGGTTAAAAAAATATTCCCACAGGTCGGTACAAGAAAGATCAGAAAATGATTCGTTTGTGAATCTGGGTCAAGAAATGGGGCTTATGTTTGGAGGTCAAGTATATACAGATGGAGATTTATCAATCATGAACTCCTCTTGAACTAAAGATGAGCGAAATTCGTAAGCAGATTAGCAGGTCAATCTGAGAACAGAAGAAGCAAACCTCTGAACCAACAAATTTGAGGAATTCCATATCAACCAAACACTAAAACATACATGAACTTGTATAAGTCTTTGGGAAACCAAGGGCAGGGAGAGCACTTACATAATTGTTTCTGCTTTTGCAGTGAAATTGCAGCACCGTGGGCAGCAGTTGAGTCCAGCAGTACAAGGTTCCTCACCTGTCATGTATCTATCCATAACATCTAATCATAGCTTTTGATCACATGGCACTCAATAATGGTATTCCCATGCCAGCTCGTCTCTAATTCCGAGGTCCTAAAATACGGTTAAAAATATTTCAAGAGCGTGTAAAATACTTGCATGTTACATGTTAAACAAGCAGAAAGGATCTCAAATATACATTTTTCTCTAAAATGCAAAATGCCAAATATTTTGATGGCCATATGCCAGCACAGACAGAAGACGAAGGGAATCAAACAATAAGTGTGAGATCTTCAACCACCGCTTCTAGATAGTGCACAAGAATACAAGATGCCGTCCCAACTTTATCTTCTTGTCATTTCACGTATATGGTACTTCCTCTGGTTTTAAATTATGACACCACCAATTGTTGCTCTATCTCGAGGTTTCATCTCTAGTCTACCTCAACTTGCTTAAGACTAAAAGCTTTGTTGTTGTTGTCGTCAATATTTTAAACCAGAGAGGGTACTATGATAAAGTTAACGATCTCTTATATAGCTAAAGTCTAAAAAAACCCTTTAAACTATTTTTTGTTTAGTTTACCTCTCACAAAATGTCATTTAGTTATATACAATTTGTCACAAGCATTATTTTTAAATAAAACTTTACAAAATGATAAAGCTCAACATAATACATGTTAGAAAAATATGCTACAATTTTTTTTCTTATTTATCCCAAGAATTAATTTATTGTTAAATGTTCTTCTCTATAAAAATAATGATAAAAATTTATAAAGTATTTTTAACATGTATTATGATATGTTTTATCATTTTTAAAGTTTAATATTAAGATCACACTTGTATATGGAGAAATAAAATGATAAATTGTATTAAAGGGTAAATTGAAATGACATTTTGTGCGGGTAAACAGAATAAAAAATAGTTTAGTGGGTTATCTGAATTTTGGCTATTCATGAGGGGAGTAAGTTGAACTTTATCCTATTATAAACTCAACTTAATACCATATCACGTCAGAAACATATCATTTTGATAGGGATTGAAGCCTGGAGAATTAACATGGCAGCTTCAGGGATAATTGATGCAACTGTTCTAGTAATAGTTTAGAAATTTATATATATGCAAGCAAAAGTTAAATTACAAAATTTTCAAGCGTCTGAAGTCTGAACCACAGTGGTGAGCTGATTCATGTAATTCTTTCTTATTGCTATTCAAAAGCTGCATCAGAATTGGTAAATGAATCCTGCTCTCGGCTGCTTTTGACCCAATTACAAGCATTTATGAACACGAATGAGGGAGGGTAGCCCTAAACTGTTACTTAATGTGCTTCTTGAACCAAACTCCTATGTTGAGGAAACTCTCGAAATCAGACTGTGGCCTGCACAAGGAGAGAAGGTTTTGATTCAGTCAGATATTAGTTGCACGACATTGCATGGTAATTATGGAATAAAAAAACAAAGTAGAAAGAGACTAACTTGTCAATTCCATGGATATCTTCTGGGAAGACGATAAGTTTGGATTCAATTCCCCTCTCCTTCAAAGCTCTTGCATACTGAAAATATTGTGATAAAAGCTAAGCATGAAGCAATGGATACAACAAAGTTTAACAGAAGCAGCATTTACAGAACAATGCGAGGAAATTTCTTCACTGCCAAATAATAACAGGACTGCCACCAGAGCATTTACAGAACAATGCAAGGAACTTTCCCTCACTGCCAAATAATAACAGGACTGCCACCAGAGCATTTACAGAACAATGCAAGGAAATTTCCCTCAGTGCCAAATAATAAAACGACTGCCACCAGTAAAAATTTCACAAGCTGAAGATATGAAACAGATTTCCTTTAACCCTTATGCAAGTGCTGGTGCACATGGATATACCTGTAGGCCATTAGAAACAGGAACTCGGAGATCTTGTGCTCCAAGGAGAAACATTGTTGGCGTCTTAACCTGCAGAATGCTAAACTTTTCAAGCAATTGAGTATCATCCTCTAAAAGTGCTGATTCTACCATTCTTCGAATTAAAAATTTCAGAAACTGCTCTTGTATGAACAATATAGAATCCACATGTACCTTTGAAATATGTGAAATTGGAGATTTATGGTAGAATTGACTAAGATCATCGACTGAAGGAGACTCTGAGTAGCAGTTTTTCCCTTCTTTTCCATAAACCTCGACAAAGCACCAATCAGGGATATCAGTGGTACCAACCATCAATGCTAAGTTACACACTGGGTTTCGAGCAGCTGCTGCAACAAATGTGTCTGGAGCCTGCAGTCAATAAAACATGCACATTTCAACGATTTGTGGACCAAAAGAACTTGATAAATAAATAATTATGATGTATGTCAGTCTTATGTGCTTGAGCTCTACACTTCTGGAATCGGAATAACATAAAAAAATCTAGAAAGATCCCGTAGGCAGCATAAATTTCAAGCTTTTATGGCAAGGAAGCAACTCTGTGCAAGTATTGGACTGAACTCATAATTATTTGAGCAAATTAAAGAGCAAAATAGTTGCATGAGGATATTGCCTGGCAGATCAGAAAACCAGGAGACAGAAAAAGCATATCTTAACTGGGGCACCACTACAATTCAACTAGTCCTTGAAAGGGGTAATTTTAAGATCCAGTTTTTCAATACCAGCAGATAGCAGAGTATTTCTCTGGGACATATGCCCTAACTTAACATTGTACTTCTAGGTATCAGTTCCATTCCATAAAGTAATTTGACCTGATATTTCATTCTAATTTTTTTATAGATTCAACTATGGAAGTCACGGACGATTACTACCCACCACGCTCCTAGCAAAAAAATAGAATATTGATTCAAAATATGCGTTCTGAACAGGACGGATGTTTGCATAGATGATGAAATAAGGAAGAACAAAGACAAACAAAGAACCTGGCCAATCAAATGAGTGGTCAAGAAACCTCCATGTGAACCTCCAACAACAGCAACTTTAGATGGATCTACTAGTCCTTTCTTCACAACATAGTCTAGTGCTGTCAACACATCGTTCACATCCTGCTCATAGGTTTGCACAAAATAACAGCAAATGATAAATTTTCGTATTTCAGAACAATAATCTTAATACGTTGAAATACATTAATAATCGGACACCTGAGAGCCAATATAGCCCAGCAAGGATTGCAGTGCTTCCTCCCCGAAGCCTAATGAACCCCTAAACAACAGAATGGCTTATGTGTATATTATAGTGTTAAAAGGGGTGTAATTCTCATGCCACATTAAGAAACAGCACGCAGAAAATAGTCAAATATTAAATTGTCCATTAGCTCAAAAATCTGAATCAGTATTCACCCTGTCCAAAAATATAATCATTTCTAGGTTTGGTCAAACTCAAAATTCAACTTTGACCAATAATAATTAAGAATTCACGTTGTTTTATTGTATATAAATTATGTTACTACACTTATCATGAAACAAACTTTCACAATAATGTTAGTCAAAGTTAAAAGAATTTGACTTTTACCAAACCTAGAAATGCTTATATTATGGGGTGGAGGGAGCAGCAAAAAGAAAGCTCACCTATAATTCACAACAAGAAGATTATATCCTTGTGAAAAAAGAAAAGCCAGGGATTTTGAGTAACTTGATGGGTAAACTGAGTGTGGTCCACCATGAAGCACAACAATTGTTGGACTACTTGCAGAATTTTTCTGCGACACAAAAATAGCCTCAAAAGGCAACTTAGCCCCTGAATGGATGAGAAAAGGTGAGAGAGAATTTCAGAAAAAATCTGGAGGCATTCTAAAATAATTACTAAAATATTCTTGAAAAGTAATATGTTCCAGATTAAGCTATATAAATGCATTTTACGGCTGCTTGCATGCCCTGATTTAATACAATACAGATTGATCATATCACAGGTATGCTATAATCCATAATTTTAAATGTGCGTTTGACTAAAGTTTGATAGTGAATTTCTTATACAATAAATATTTTTTTTAAACATGAATTTAATAGTACCCACTTTTGTGCTAGGAAATCCATTGCTGACCAAATTTACAGGTGAAGTATTTCAAGTTATAGGCTGGAAATGTTTGAGTGCCTTATAAAAATCACTCAAGCAGTATCCAGCAAAAATGCAGTAGTAGTCCAAAAAAGGGAAGAACTAACAACCTCATAAAGTCAGAAAGTAAGCTCTAGTTACAGAATCTTCGCTGACAAATTTGATCTATAAAGGGAATATGTAGGGTTGAATTGTTCACATACCACTTGCAAGTTTGGTAGAAGGGTTGCTAATAGGGATTTTGAGTATGCTGAGTGTATGCTCTGCCACTATGGAGCTAATCTGAAAAGTACATCAAAAATTGTTTACTGACAGTGTACACCATCAAATATAATTTTCAGAATAAAAATGAACATGCGGTGTTTTATTTAGCTAAACCTTATCAGATGGTTTTGGAAATGGAGTTGAAATTTCCAGCCACTCCCACTGGTTCTCAGTTTGAGGAACTTCAAATCCATAGTACATTTGTGGTATTGTAACAAGGCTGCTGGAAACTGGGAAGGTGGCAAAGGCACATACATAAAGAAAGTTACCTCAGATTACGTTAGTCTTGAATGACTCAATGACTATAGAGTTACCTGCAAGAATGTTATCCTTGTTGAGTGCAAGAACGTTCCATGAATAATCTGAGTCTTGGGGAGTAACTCTTGAAACTTCACAGCTGTAGAAAAAAATGGAGAAATAAATAAACAAACCAATGCTACATATATCAATTTACAGGGAACATATATATATGATTGCAGTCACCTTTCGACATTTACAGAAACTATTACTTCCTTACTTCCCCAAACAGAAGAGAGAATCATAGTTCGGCCATCGGAAAGCCATGGATCCGTAAGTAAGCTAGAGGAGTATAGCCCAGGGAAGCAACCATCTTGGGGGCACATCACAACCGGCACCTAGATATTAAAGCATTTATGAGTAGATGAATTGAAAAATTAATGCAGCATTTTCAAAAAAGTACCAATAAGGACAAGCAAGTATAAACTCTCGATCAATTTCAAGTGAAAACGAATTCAGATATTTTAATGAAGGCCAGCACATGACGTCATCAATCACTGCTAACTCATAAGTGTTGTATCTCAGTAAAATATATGTCTGAAACTCAGTGCAGAATCTTCATGTGTATCAGTGCATCATAATATTAAGAAACAGTGCAAGAAAAATTCAAAAGCATAAACCTGAAATTATACATGAAAGGCAAAAATTTAATCAAACTTAGATAAACATGGTAAAGAAAAAACTGATTCCATACCACATCATACACATCAAGGCCCCCATGAAGTTTTCCATCTGTAGGCCACTCAACTCTATGCATTGAATTTGTGGCATTATGTGCTCCACTATCTACAGCGCTCTTTGCAGAGATGAACACAAGATACTTCCCATCCGGGCTATCAAGTAAAGATGTTAATTAATTCGCATTATAATGTAACGTTAGTGCCCATGCATCAAAATAATAATATAACAAAGATACAGAAGTTTTAGTATACATATACAATAAAATTATGTCAAGCCAAGCGATCTTTATCAATTGAGTCCAGGATTGATGACAATAGGAGAGAAATGGTAACACTCAACTTTCACTAAAAATAAATAGTTTTTTTTCTCGAAAACGCAGAGAACTGCACTTCATTATATTAAGAAAAAAACAGGGTCAAGGACCACTTTACATCACAATTACATTATATCATACAATAGAACTATGAAACGTCCAAAACTGAACACAGCTCTGAACTAATGTGATGGCTCAGTTAGCCAAAATAAATAGTGATTCACTTAAAAACTGAACATGGGCTTATTTTGTCTAATTAGGAATAACTAATATTTATTTTCCTCATAAAAAATAGAAGAATTACACCTAACAAACGAATGTCAACTAGTTTGTGATTTACTGGACAAAAAAGTTTAACATTCATACAAATAGCCACAAATGACAGCACAGACAATCCCAATGTTAAAAGAGAAGTCGTACTTTGTGCAACATTCGCAAAATTGTGTAGCTCAAGTCAGTCCGAATCCGTCTAGTTGAAGTGTAAAGACAATGATAAAATAGTGCAGCCCATGTCAGCCCAAGTATTTCTAGTTGAGATGTACATACTACGATGAAGAAACATACCTTAACAAAATGAACCAAAATATTCGTACCTGAACCGCGGGAAAAAAGCACTGCTCAATTCTTCTGTTAACTTGATCATAGTTGTAGTTCTATCCTTATCGCTGCCATAGCAATTTTAGAAAGATGACATCCGAAGATAAAACAATACATATGTCATGAGTTATGTTGAGTACCATATGTTCAGCAACCTTTTAGTAATTAGGATCATAGTTTGTTCAAGTATTTTGGGATTTATAGATCAGTGTGCTCACTCAATTGATTGCTTCTCAGCTTCTTCTCTGAAAGGATCTGAAGCAGCGTACAGCGCACAAGGTCTGTTATAGCAGTACTTAATGCCAAGCTTCCTCGCTGTCCTTTGGAAACCATTTTCAGATGACCATGCAACAAAAACCAAGCTATACAAAGATGATGGAGCCCAAATTACTTGGCCAACACTTAACGATCTAGGTATTCCCTTCACAGGTCGAACTTCACCACTGCAACATCATACAATATTGCTAATAAGTATGCCACATGTTTTTTAAAGGATAAAGTCCAATTTACTCGCCTCAAGTATATACAAAGTCCAAATAACCCCCTAAACTATGTTTTGGTTTATTTTACCCCATCAAAACATGATTTTGGGTCAATTTACACCCTCGTACAATTTGTCTTTTTTATTTTTCAATACATAAGCATAATATTAAGATCAAACTTTACGAGATAATAAAGCACAACATAACACATATTTAGAAAATGATTACAAATTTTTTTATCATTATTTTCATAGGGAAAGTAATTTAATAGTAAATTAATCTTTAGGATACAAAACTGTATACAAAATAATGGTAACAATTCAAAACGTATTTTTCTAATATGTGTTATGATGTGCTTTATCATCTCATATAGTTTCATCTTAAGATTACGTTTATATCCGGAAAATTAAAAAAGACAAATTGCATGAGGGGGTAAATTGACCCGAAATCAAGTTTTGGCGGGGTAAAATAAACCAAAACTTAGTTTAGGCGGTTATTTGGACTTTGGCTATACCTGAGGGGAGACTTCAGGTGACCAGCATACCTGGAGATGTTGATGACGAATAATGCAGGTATTCTTTTCTTGGAATAGGTTTCTCCCCAGGTTTCCTCCCAATCTCCTTGTCCCTTCCAGCTCTTGCAGTCCTTCTCAGATGATCCATCCTTCTTGTATCCATAATCATTGAATACTAGCTTTGGTTGAGGAGGCTCTTCAGCAACATAAGCTATGAACGTCTCTTCCTGGTTCCATGATATTCCTTCAAACCTGCATTAAAGCAATATGAAGAACAAACAAGCCCAAATAGCAGTGTTAAAGCAAAGAAATGCATACAAGAAAAGAGAGGAAACTCACCATTCATCAGCATAGATTGATCCATGAACAGACTTTACAATATGAATCTCGTTTTCTAACTGACAAGGGCCCCAAATCTCTAGTTTTGTAGGTGAATCATCCTCAGTATTCCGTACTAGCAGGAGTTTCTCTCCTGATGGTGATGGAATTACTGCTGACACTCCAGTAATTTCAGTAGGGAAAGGGGACCACTGGAAATCCAGAGACTTTGAGGCACCCTTTGAGATATGAGAATTCAAAAGGAATTTTCGCTTCTTGTTGGCCAAAAGATCTGACTGGCCGAAAGAAATCATGGCCCTGGATATGTTTCCTGCAGAGCACCAAACAAACAGTAACGAACCTCAAGTTCTGCTAAGTCTGATTAGAAACAACAGCATGTACCATTCTTCGAATTGAAGATCCACGCCTTGCCAACACTAGGGATTTTGACGAATTCTTGCAGCAGTTTTGACTGGGCAGCATACTCATCCACCATGGAGGCATCCATCCCCAATGGCAATGCATTGTTAGCTGCTGCATCAGAGACCTGTGCAGTAGCCATTGCTACTGAGCACAATGATTCCTTGCTTATTCTGTGTAGTCAAATCAGCATCACCCACATGATGAGACTATGAAATAAAACTTCATCAACAAAGAAGAATGAATGATATAATCAGGCAAACAGATTTCAAGTGCAAGACGCTTTTATTAGCCCATATCAGACAAATAAAAAATTGCATGACAATTAACCTCTAACACCTGTCATTTTCCCTGTCCTTGTCATGGAAGACTTATTTTCTTCACAGCTAGTCAATTACAGCATGCTATTTTAGCAAAATCAACACATAAGCAATCATGCAATATATTTAATCTGCTCTGCTACATACATAAGGGGGACAGAACTGAAGCGAATAGAAAGCTAAAGACCAAATGGCACCCTCAAGACCTCTTAATGTTTTTTTTGAAACTTAGACCTCTTAATGTTGAATACATTGACCTTCATACGTATCTATCCGATGTTTCAAATTACTCACAGTGCCCCCACAATCAGAAATAAAAGAAAAGACACCACAGTTTCATACGGCCACTGCCATCAAACTTCGTAGCACCACGCACGCTAAGATAGGAGAGACAACCATAGTCGAACGAATTGATTATATATCTCTCGCCATAGCGAACTAAAATAGACAATGATTCATGCGCCGCACCTCAATGACCTCATCCAACCCAACTCTGACAATTCCACAAAACGGTAAAAGGAAAATAGAATTTTCTTGGAGAGCTCACCTGCGCCGCAGCGATGATCCGCTTGCCCAAGGTAGAGCACGAGTGTGGGAGTGCAAGCCGGGGAGGGAGGTAACCGCAGCCGCAACGGCGGAACGGCAGTGGAGTCTGCAGCAGGCGAGGACGGAGGCCGGGGTCAAACCCACCATCGGTCGGGATCGTTTATCTATCCTAGCCGAGCTCGAGCGAGCCTACCAGCGCCTCAAGCTCGGGCTCGAGCCAAGCCTGCCCTAACATTACGCCGAGCTTGTACGCGGGCTCGAGCTCAGCCTGACAGGGTGCCAAAAATGCCATCGGGTGAAGAGATTTTTCGATTCTTTCAGTTTTTATTATTGCCCTTACTTCTAAATACATTTTTTACATTAAAACATACAATTTCTTTGAAATTTTAATATTTTTTATTATTTTATATTATATTATGTAATAATACATTATATTTATTATATTATGTTTATTATACTGTTAGCATCACTTAAACTTAAATTTTGTTTATTTTAACACAATATAAAACAATAAAAATAATTAATATTTTAAAAAAATAATGTGTTTTAAAGTAAAAAATATATTTAGTGATAAGCGAATTAAATGGTAAATATTGAAAAAGTAACGTATTTGAGGTAAGAATTAAAAAGTCTCTTGGGCGAAGAGAAGTGGAAGGGGGCATAACCATAAATTCAACTATGCACGGAGCTCTGTTCTGCTGTTTCCGGCGGAGCAGGGGAGGGTTAAGGTTTGGTGAATTCGCTCCCACTTCGGCTGTCTCCTTCCCCGGGTCCTGGCGCTGTGGTGTGGCACCACGACCTCACCAGTGAACACGTTGATCAATTCGTGCTCACCGTCCCAACCAAGCGAGGTTTTCCTTCTACCCCGCGCAGCTGCTCTGCTCGTTCATCTGCGCGCCCCCCCCCCCCCCCCCCCCCCAAAAAAAATTCTTCATTTTTAAGTGCGGATGAATCAGCGTGGTTGCGTAACTAGGTGATACTGTGAGATCACTGGATTGCAGAATCTACTGTGCTCCTTGGTATCAGTGTTTGGATTCGTTGTGTGCTCTCGGGAAAGACATCAGTGGCCAAATGGTGTAGAGCGAGATTGTTCTTGCGAGAGGTGGTGCCTTGAATCTCAATGTCGTGGCTGTGACAGGCAGCTTCTTTCTGCTCTTGTACATCAGGCCCCACATATCAGACATGGCTTTGCATCTTGCGGTACCAACGGATATGGTGAGTTACATTTATAGTTATTGCAATTGTTTTCTTACAAAGAATGTCTGCAGGACGGCTGTTTTTATCCTGCAACTTAAGTCATGGCTTCAACTTCTACAAAGTTCACATTCGTAGTTGTCGGTAAGTGTTTCTTACAAAGAATGTTAGCAAGACAGCTGATTATGCTGAAGCTTATGTCATGACATCAAATTATTACCATCTTTTTTACTCATAATATCAATTGCTTTGCTCTGTGTTGTTATAGTCCTATAGGCTAACAGCTGAAAATCTGCTCCAAATTGCAAATAATATCAATCTCAGTACCCTCTGGTTTATTCAAGTAGCACCTACCAGCTCAACAACTTCACCTGCTTTGTATTGACTTATATGTGTGCTCATGGGAATTTTCCATGATCATGGCCTTGCAGGAGTCTATATGACAGGTGAACTCTGTTGCCTTATTTTTTTTATCTTGCTTAAACATGGATATTTGTTTGCTAAAGATTACAATGCCCATTTCTGTGGCTAGGTTTACATTAAATGTAGATGGATAACCAACTCCACTAACAAGGTTGGTGTCATCATTGTTTCATGGTAGTGAGCTATGCAGACAACATTGAGATCTTAAATCTGCCTATTCTCCTATATAAAGATTGGTTCCGATCCTTTGCGACCTGGAGGTCATGCAAGCTATGGATTTCACTATACTATAGTTTGACTCCTTTCATATCATCTCAAGTTTCAGTCATTGTTTCAAGAATTTGTATTACAGTTCAGCTCAGTACAATTGATTGCAAATGGCTATTCTGACCATTTCGTTCAGAACTGGCCTGTGAGTTATTTTTTTTCCTTTCTTCGATCATCTCACATGTTAAGTCTTTCATTCTGAAACCAAAAGACTTTCATGTTTGAGTCCTTCATAACTTCATATTTCATTTCTCCACATTTTATCATAATTTAATCCTTTAATCTTCATATTCTGCAGCAGCTAAATATGGTTGCTACCTGTATACATAATATGTTACTATGTGAAGATTTCAGTAGAAATGTCCAGGTAAG
>BCLG01000362.1:132942-150549 GCA_001602295.1 Zoysia matrella | reverse complement strand
GTAAACACCAAAGTCTGAGTACATTTTTCCTGCTTTATTAAGCACTTAGACTTTCATTCATTTCAATATTAACTCATATGAAAAAGACCTTCAAAATGATCAACATTCTGTGACTAGTCAAAGTGTTGTTTGAATATATTTGCATCTTATATTTGTGAAGGCAATGGTAAAAATCTGAATAATACACCAAAAATGGGTACCTAAAATTAATGCTAATTATGAAGTTGTGTTATGCAATTTTGTACAAAATGCAAAGCACATTCATGAACATAGGGACTACGAGTAATATATAAATAAGAAAACCAATTTCATCTAGTACTCTTATTCTCAGATCATTCCAACTGTATAATCCCTGCCCTTGTGTGTGATGATCTGAACCATCGTCTAAATTAAGCCTTCAAGCTTCATAACCTAATAAAGGGGCAATAATTTGTTCAGATTTCTAATCATAAATTATAGTTTCTGCCAAGTAGATAAAATTATCGTTTAAGGTATGCAACATGAGTTAAAACTACTGTAAATAGTATTATTTGATACTAAAATTTGTTAGCTGCTGCAAGGAAGATATCATATTTGGTGTTTGGTTCGTACAGGGGACTGCATCGCCGTTGGTGGGTGGAACCAAAGTTGGCGATGACAGGAAGAGGCAAGGTAAGCAGCACATAGAAGGATATCTTGCTGCAGAGATGTGGATCCTAATCAATGATGTTGCTGGTTGAGTTGCTTCCTTGATCGCTTTTCTCCCAAGTCCTGCAGTTCTCACCAGCGGCGGATCTAGGATGCAACTAATGCGCTCTAGCGCAGGTGGCGGCCTCGCCACTCGCCTAATTTTGTACTCCATCTGTTCCAAAATATAAATATTTCTAAGTTTAAGTCAAAGTCAATTTTTTATCATTTTGACTATTAATAATATATAATTAATAATGTTTTATCATATAAAAATAATATTTTTTGGATTCATCATTAAATAAACTTTCATAAAAATTATATTTTTATATTAAAAAATTATGTAATTTTCTAGATATTATTGGTAAAATTTAAAAAAAATTGACCTTATCTAAACCTAAAAATGCTTATATTTTAGAACGGATGCAGTACCACGTTCGTTGCTGGTTCACTCAGTCTAAATTTCTATGCCGCCTGCTAGCTACACTTCCAAGCGGCCGTTGCTCGAGGAGATATCCGTGTGAGCCGCGGACACCTGTGGCCGTCGTTCCCCATCCGGTGACGTACCATCAGCCGCGCTGCGGCAGCCACAGTCGAGGGTTTGGCAGCAAAGAGGGCAGGAGCGGTTGCCGGTTGGAGAAATTTGCATATTTGGAACTTGAAATGTTGTCTTCTTCGATGAATTTGCTATCTATGTGAATGTCACATAGGACCACTTGTGTCTATAATTTGTAGGTTCAGTGATAAATTTTCAAAGCACATTATTTCTACCGGCCAAAATCCGAAAGCCTCGGCCGGTTGGCATTCATTTGCACGGGCCACACAGACTGGCTCTTCTGCTCATCCACTGATTCCACTGGAAGGACTGCAGGTTCCCATGAAGAAGAGGGATTCAGATCGTCTACCTCCACCACTTGAAGTCACCACGGTAACTTCACATCATCCACCGTCGAGGTGAGTCCAAACCATCCAGCGGCTCATGAAGCGCAAAGAGAAAAAGAAAGCTAATACGTCAAGATGGATCTTCGCATACTCGCTGACCAGCTCGTTCCTCTCCCTCCACATGATGGATTTTCTCTCTTCAGCCCTCTTTGCTTTGTCCTTGGCCATAGAGCTCATGTTACCCCTGCCTTGGTTAACCAGGATGCGCCAGCTGAGACATACTCCCTTTGTTTTGAAATTGATATCGCTGTTGATTTTTACAATTAACTTTAACCATTCGTCTTATTCAAAAAATTTACTCGAATGTGTAAAATTTTAAGTTGTGATTCAAATAACTTTAATGATATATTAAATTATATCAAAATATATAAAATTTATCAATTTTTTTAATAAAACGAATGGTCAAAGTTGAATTTAAAAGTAAACGATGACATGAGGGAGTATTGGTTACAGTACTCATGATGGTAGAGCATGCAATGCAGGATTTCTGTTCTGCAGCGGCCAAAGCAGGATTTTGTGTGTTCTGATGCAATTATTTCTGAAAATGAGTCAGTAATAACAATCCTATAACAGCTGCAGTCAGTAATAACAAGCTGTATGGTGTTCTTTAGTATTATTTTCCCTTTGAATGTTCGCTCTGGAAAAACTAAATGGATAAAGGTAAGAAATGACTTCCAACCTGAACATACCGAGAGAAGAACTGCAGTGTCTGCTCCTTGTGAGTCTTTAATAAATGTGACATACTCCCTCTAGTTTCATAATTTCTTTGACGTTTTAAAAAATGATACGGTTTTTAAAATGCAACTTTGACTTTTATTTTTTTATAAGCTTTTATTTAAAAGTGGTATATATATACTTTTATGAAAGAGATTTGAGACAAATATATTCATATAATTTTCACATTTTAAAACTTAATCAATTTAAAATTATTTGTAATTTTTGTTTCTAATGTTTGACTTAAGTATTTTTTAAAACGTTAAAAATTATGGCACTGAAGGGAGTAGGCGACTTCCACAAATTGTCATTGTCAAGGATAGCATCCCGAACAAGAGAGGAAAAAAAACTAAAGTCTAGATCTACCATCTTCTTGAGTTATTAAGAAATTTGAAAAGATTCATCCTGCAGCTATCAAATCCACCTACATCAAACAAACAAACCCCGAGGCTAGAATTCAACAGCAATTACCCATCCCTAGAGTCCCTATTATCTATCCCCAGAGTCCCTGGTCTTTGTTAGTGATGCAGCACCCCAGCCTTCCGGAAAAGCAAGTAGCTTATGCCATTGGATGGGAAGGGAGGGCTTTGACAGATTTCTGTGGTCACGGTAAGAAATGGAGAGAATTACTTTCTTGACCTAAAAAACTCATCGCTTTCTTTCTTTACCTTTTTTTCATTTCAACTTCCCGTGAGGACAGAAATATACATTTGGTTCTTTTCTTGATCCTTCCGTCAATTTGAGCCTCTAATGATGTTAAGTGAGGAGTGAATGACCATTTTACCTCTTATGTATATGAACCAACATAATTTCCATTTGTAATTGTGTTAATCTGAGTAAACTATACTTATAGAATTTCTATTCGCAATTTCCATTTATACGAGCCCATCCAGGCCTCCAACAGTGCGCTGCACAGGGGCACCTCCTTGCCACGGCGTCCACAAGGCGGAGGCTGCTCATTTTCATGCAATTCCATGGCGGTGGGTTCGTCTGCGGGATCGAGCATAGCGGCTACGCCGCAGAGAGGTTATGGTTGGTGCGAGAAGCAAGAAAGATCTTTAGTTAATTATAAAGATTTTTATGGGTCTAGTTGTAATTTATCCATCCATCTTATTTTAGCCACTAGAACAACATCCAACGGCAAACCCAGCGCATAGTCATGCACACCATCACCACCACCTCATGCTTTTAAAGTAGTGAAGAAACCACTTTGATCTTCAGCGTGTTAAGAGATGGAGATGTTACGGGCTTGCTAGGGGCTGCGTGATCTGTATATAATTGCAGCAATTGAGGACATTACATTTGTAGTTAGTGGTTTGAGTTGGCGACGGGATTGGCCTCGGGATGGGGACGATGAGGTAAGGGAGGAGAAAAAGGTTCCTGGTGCTTGGAGCCCACCTGCAAGCGGGAGCTGGTGCTGCCTCCTGCCGCTTCGGATGCACCAGTTTTTGTGTGTATTTAGGGACAGTATACACTACTGTTGAAGATGCTTTAACTACCGGTCACCTCCTGATACCGTTATATTCTTGTTCGAATTGGTTTATTTTTGGAAGTCTGAAATTGTTGTGATTATTATCGTTACTGGCTTTTCCGTTTTCGTTTTATCTAGCCATGAAAATATAAAAATGGTAACCGTGTAGGCTTTAGCAGTATTCAGTTTTCATCCTTACATGTCTGGCAGCCGGCTTGCCGGCTAGGCAGCTCTGCCAATGTTTGAACCTAAATACTACTCCGTCCTAATATAAACGTATCTGAGTTTTGTAAAAGTTAGGTTCTTTTAACTTTTACTAATCATTTGGAATATTGAACAATTTCTAATATAAAAAGTTACATATTTTGAAAGTTTGTTTCATAATAAATTTAGCAGCATAATTTATATAGAATAAAAAGAAAGATGTTATAATGCTTGAATTTAATCACAATCATCTATTTGATTAGATACCATAGTTAAAAAATAGAGATGTACATAGTCAAAACTAATTAAAATAGTAGATCCAGTACTAAATATGGTAAGCTCGATACCAAATTTTAAAAATCAATGGTTGAGATTAATTAAGGAGGGGAGGTATCTCTGGTACATCCTAAGCACCGTAACACATCTACAATAAAAAATCATGTTTTTTATTATAAATAAGTTTGACTTGGACTAAACTTCACCTCTTTATTTTAATCAAAAAAATTAGTTTCTCAAAATAGTACATTCTGAAAACTAGTTCATTAGGTTGAACTAAAGATGTTAATAATTGAACCTGAGAATATCAATCTTCACCCTACTGATGTGACTTAGAAATAGGGAGATTTTGACACAGCAAAACCTATTGGAAGACTAGTAATCATGTTACAATTCAATAGCTAACTGGACTCTATCTCTCCTAAATGAAATACTCCCTCTAGTTTTAAATTATTGACGTTGTTGATTTCTAACATCAACTTTGACCATTTGTCTTATTTAAAAAATTTGTTCCAATGTGTAAAATTATTGGTTGTGATTTAAATTTCACTAGTAATAAATCAAATAAAAACAAAATTTTATATATTTGTACGAATTTTTTGAATAAGATAAATAGTTAAAGTTGATGATATAAATTAACGGTGTCAATATTTTAAAACCGGGAGCATCCACAACGGAAATCTGAACTTTGAAGTAGCATAGGTGCCATTAATCTCGTGGAGACGTGGGCTGGGCCGTCCCTTGGTGGTGGGCCGCCTATGAGCCTTCGGCCTTAATTTCCGGCCTGACTCTCTCTCTCTTCCCTAACCACCGTAATATCTTGTGAAAATCGAGAAGTCTCACGTAACTAAATAATGCTTGCACATGAAAAGCAATTATTAGCATTTATTTGCAAATAAAAGAATGCCGATTTTTCTACACTGGCCTTGCGTACATGGAACTTGTCCTTCACCTAATTAGCTACCTTTTTAGAAACAAAAAGGAGAGGCCGCCTTGCTAGTTTCGTGTCTTTCTAGTTTGTTGAGGCTAATGAAGACCTCTGTTATGTCGACGTTGTACATGTCTTAAAAATGTAGAGGCGGCAACTTTGATGTTCTATTATCTAAAAAGACAGCATAACTGCTATTCGACATGGAGAAATGAGGCAATTGAAGTTTGTTTGCCTCTGTAAGACGTTCAGCTTTTCATATATCATTGTGGATATCACTAATCTATATAAATGTTTAGTGACACAGATAGCCTCACCTATCATTGACACAGTCATAGTTTATTGGTGCCAGTTTTGATTATATCACGCAACCTATCTATCGATAGTCGTATTAAAAAATCTCAAAATACATTTACACCTAATATATATTTTAAAACAAAAGGAATATCTAAGTACTGCCAGAAGGTTAAATACTCTATATACTCCAGCATCTTTGGATCAAGATGAATGAAGAGATGTCATAATCAACTGAGGATATAAAAAAAGAGCTACAGAGAAAAGCAAATCATTTTTTCAACTATGGGATTTCAGCTCGCTTTGCGTAAAGCCATTAGTTGGAGCATGCACTTCACCGTCAACTAATGAAGATATTGCCAGTCCCGATAGGGTTCTTCTGACCGAATGGCAAAGCTTGGGACCATGGCCGATCGACTTTCAAAGGGCTTCATCAAAGTTGGGGTGCTCGATCACATCCCTGCATCCTTTTCCAAGAACGAACAAAGCAACAATATGGGTGCAAAAGCAGCTGTACCACGGACGGGGCACAAATATATCCCAGCTTCAGATCGCGTAATCCTAAAGCTGGGCCTGCCTTGAAGAACAGGCTCCTAGATAAGCAGGAATAATATATATATATATATATATATATATATATATATATATATATATATATATATATATATATATATATATATATATATATATATATATTTTCTCCAGTTGATTTCCCTGGCTATAAAGCCGTCCTTCTTCCTAGCTAGACCATCTGAGAACCGCAAAAATAAAGATGCACAGTTCACTGACGAGCCTGCAGTTCATTGTGTCGTTAAAGTACCAAGCACAAAGTGGCGACAGATGTCGGCACACATGGAAAACGTAGGTTTTAATTAAGGCCTCGGGGATCGGATGAGCTTCAATCACGATCGGCTTGTAAGGCCTCGAGGATCACACAACAAATTCTTTATTATACCTCGAGGATCACACAACAAATTCTTTATTATATTTATTAAGGTTATTCCTGTGGTGTCATTGCTGTATCATAGTACTTTCTTACAATTAGTAACACATATATATTAGCTACAATAGCTTTACTTTGTTTCAAATTTTCTAACGAGTAGTAACACATATGTGTTGCAACAAATCTTGCTTTAGTAACACCGACGTCAAGATCACTTATTAGTTGTGTTACTAAAGGTCTCAGTAACAATTTTTTTCTTCCTCTAGCAGGAGGAAGACGTAAGTGTGTCGCCAGAGGCTTTTTGGTAGGTTGCTGACTTTTTGGTTCAGTTGCTGTAACAAAAATGGAAAGCTCACATGGACACGCCGCTGCAGCTGTCAACAGAGGCCTAGGCCATGGAGCAACAACATCGACCATTGGAGGACCCACCACGTGAAATATTTTTTTAAAGAAAGGGCAGGAGGGCTGCCATTCATTAAGACGGAAAAAAGATTACAAGATAAGCACAGCTAGAAAAAAAGCACAGTAACACAAAACGCCTAAACAAGCTGGTGGCAAGGACAGGCCACCCAAAAGAGAAAACATAAGAACAACAAATCATAAGAGCAAGGAGATTGCAGACCAAGCTAGATCAGAGACCTGATAAAAGGAAAGTTCTCTGTGCTAAAAATACGTGAATTCCTTTGCTTCCAAATATGCCACCAGAAATTGAAGAGAATACTAGCTTTAATCTTCTTCTCTGTTTTACTACCAGAAGCTATGAAATTGGAATACCATGCCAATGCAACATTCATATCGATTTGTTTCTGATCCTCCGGTAAATTCAGTTTGCTTGCTAGCTCATTCCAAGAAGCTTCTGTAAAATTACAAGACGAGAGGAGATGATCTGTCATTTCCTCCATGCAGTAACATAAAGGGCAGTTCGGATCTTCAGACCAGTTACGTTTAATTAGACTATCCGCCATTAAGATTTTTACCTTGGATGGCCAACCAGGCGAAAAATCTGCACTTAGGTTCAGTCTTAGACCCTGTTTATTTGAGATTATAATCTACCAGATTATATAATTTTAAAATTATAATCTACAAGGGTAAACAAACAAGATAACTTATAATATTAGATTATTATAATCTCAAGGGTAGATTATTATAATATATAAGCTGGTTATGAGGTGCTTATTTGAGATTATAATCTCTAAAAGACTCACTACCCCTACTAATTTGGAAAATTTTTCCCCTCATTGCCACTCCAAACCCACTCACGTCCCTGACCCCTCCTCTCTCGTGCTGCTCATTTGGGATCGATCCCCTTCACTTATTAGATTATTATAAGGCTACCCCTCCCCGTATCCTCACTCCTGTGCTCTGCAGGTCCCGCTGCAGTGCATCGTCGTCGAGCTTTTGGCTGTAGCAAAGATCAGGCTAAAAAGTCTTCTCTTGCAAAAGTCCAATTTTATACTGTAAAAAACCAGTTTTATACAAAGTTCACTACAGAAGCTTTGAAAAGAGAGCATAAGATATTTGCTGTCTATATTTTAGTAGGTTGGTCTTGAAGGAGATGTTCATCAATCCCGCCAGTACCCAAGTTTTAGTCGAGGAGCTGGCACGCAACTGTACCGTCCTCTGTCACACAGCCTACACTTTTCAAAACACGAGCACCTACACCCACTCACTCTAACAAAGATAACAAAGAGACTAATCAAAATGAACCAAAGCTGTAGTGTGTCAATACCGTGACAACGGCAATTTCGAATAGATTATACACTCCTTTTGATCAACAGAGTCACATAATATTCACCCCAACGCATACCAAGATGTCCACAAAGTCCGCCTCAAGATACTAACACGGATCATCCCTCAGAGGTTTTGCTTGCCTCCGATGACACAATAGCACATTCCTGTAACCAAACTGTGGGTCTAGATCATCCACGTCTACTCCTTGAGGCCTCACACAGACGGGTAATTATGAAAACCAGTGGGTTATACCTGTGGGCATACGATCTCATAGCGCGGGCTATTGCTGTAATCGAATACCAGACCGTGAGTATCTCACGTCTGCTCATGCGACTTGTGTACCAACCGACCGCCTTAGGGGTCAAAGTGGACGACCGATGGGGTAGAGTGAGTCCCGCCCAGACAGGTTCTGTGGTTGCACGAAATCACTACGTTGAGGTCCGATGAACCGATCTTTATATGACAGGGCGACGCTCATCCACGATAAGTAGACCAGTTCGAAGACTACACACAGCACACAGTTTTAGGAGCCCGCCTCATGATCAAAAACATCATTCTTTCCTATCATCTAGCACCAGTTGCACTAACACCTATCTCACTTTATTTTATACACACCACCAAACTCATTTTAACACATTTTATAAGATGATTGGTGTGTGGTGTGGTGATGCACTGCATTGTATAAAGGTTCCTAAGCGATCTACTATCAAAGCAACTTTTTATTCGTTAAAAGACTAACGAAAGAATTTCTATGGTTAACAAGGGGGTGTCATCAACGGATAGCAAGGTGGTATTCATATTTAACGTGAGCAAGTAACTGACATAAATATAAATACGTAATGTCAAGTAGGGTATTAGCTACACAATGTTTTTAAAATAGATTAAAATAAATATACAAGCATTTAGGTCATATGGGTGCGCAAGCAAAACATAAGATAAATATGATCAAGGGTTAGAGCTTGCCTGCAAATCTTTAATCTTTAGACTTGTTTTTCTCGATAATCTTCAAATCCTAAGTCTTAAATTGTTGGCTTGATGCCAAAGTCTTCAGGCTTTTTCTTGTACGTCCATTCTGCTGTTTTCTCTTGGATCCGAATCCTCCTCGAGCTCGGCATTGTCTACACGGTAGAATACATCTAATAAAAGTACCGTAAAAGAAACAAAGCTCAAGAAGAATCGATAAGATCCAATTGAATTTCAAATAAGAACCAAATAAACTCCACGAGGAAATCAAAGGTACATTATGCATGATGCGATGGCTATCTTAATGCAATATTTATTATCCTAGGTGCACCTTAGTGTTATTTATTATAATTATTGGAATATTATTTATTCTTAACTTTATTTTAGCGCTTATGCAGTTACATGAGTAGTTACGGGCTGTCATGTATTGTTAATTATACTAAGGCCTTCGTACGGGTATGGACTTGGGTTATGGTTTGCTTACTATAATACTAGAAGTTCCATGTGTCATATTATGCTTAATCATGATTTAGCAATATTTACCACAGTGTACTTATTAATTACTAGGTTCATTCTAAACCATATTCATGTGCTTGTGATAGTGGGCCATGTGGATGCTACATACGGTGCATAGATATTTACTTTATTTATTTACATATTAAGTATTAATTTATTATGATTAAAGGTTAATTGGTAAATTTACATTTATATAGTTAAACTATTGGACGACGTCACTAGAAGTGCGATGAAGGGCCTAACATCGTTATTAATTATCTAATTTATACATATGTGTGGCTATCCTAAGTGATCAATGCTTAATCGTCTAGTTCAATTTGTTAATTAAAATACTAGAACTAGCAAGTGGTAACTATACTAATTAATGTCTTAATGCATAAGGGACAACATATTAATGTGGTTGTGAGGAATAGTGTGTCATGGCTAATTATTTAATTCTAAGTATTTGTATATCATCTAAAGTGACTAGTAATTTAACTACTTGTTTTAATCTACATACTTAATTTACTAAATTAAAACTAAAAAGTGACATGTGTACTAATTATTAAATTAATGATATCAAGTGCCGTGTACACTTGCGGTGGGTTTATGCAAGGTGAAAGGCACGCTAGCATCAGTGTGTCCTTCAATAATTATTTAATTATCTAATTGCATGT
Source organism: Zoysia matrella (assembly GCA_001602295.1). Taxonomy (NCBI): domain Eukaryota; kingdom Viridiplantae; phylum Streptophyta; class Magnoliopsida; order Poales; family Poaceae; genus Zoysia; species Zoysia matrella. The sequence continues at coordinate 140,245 of BCLG01000362.1, read as the reverse complement.
GACATTAACAATTAATTGATAATTAATTATTGGATTTTATCTTCCATAATTAAGTTACTAGAACTAATGTATGATGTTGGTGCTAAGGCATGTGTATGCATGGTAAAACTTATAAGTCGTGTTTACTTATTTTTTTAATATATATATATATATATATATATATATATATGGGTAATCTAGTAGTTTACTAATAATTATGTAATTCTAGCTTTAAACTGATTTACATAGAGCTAACAGATGCATATGCGCTAATGCATACTATTAATGGCACTAAATCATGCTAGTAGGATAAGGTGCACACTATAATTAGTATGAAACTATGCTAAGATTAAATCACAATCAAATACTTGCAATAAAAATCAATAAAACCTATAAAAGAATAAGCAATTAAAACTTCGATAAAACTTACCAATAAGAAAAACCAGCAAGATCAGAGAGTAAATAGGGTTTGGATGATTTGATGAGGTGGTGCTCGGGACAGTGATTCCAACGGTACAAAAATTGTTGAAAACGGATTTATGGTTGAAAAGATGTGGCGATTTGAGTGTGTATGGTGGCTCAGAGACTTTTTTGTAATTTTAGAAAATCACTAGGAGCCAATACGAAATCAACATGACTTCTGTGTAATCACAGAAACGTTTAGGGGTCCGGGTGTAAAAGTTTTGGATGAAACTGCTATTAATCCAATAATCTAGGGAGTTCTCCTGGAAAGCTTTGGACTGAAATAAAAGTCGAGAAAATGTGGGGACCTTTCTGTAAAAATACGCTTCCTTCCTGGAGAAGACACGCGCACGGCTGCTCCTATAGCAGGAGCGTGGACCGAGACCATGGGCCGGTCGGTCTCCGTCCACCGGCGAGGCCGTGGACCTTGACTGTGGCGCGCCTGCAGGAGGACCCGCCGGACCTGGCAAGGGGCGGGGCAGCACGAGGGCAACGAGGCGAAGCTGGCCATGGGCGCGACAGGATGGGTGAAGCCCCGAGGAGCTCTGGCGGCGGAGAGAGGCGGCGCCCTGTTGTGGCGCACGGCGTCGAGGTGCAGGGGAGGCGGAGGCAGCCCGAGATCCTGTGCCGGAAGAAGAAGGCGGCGCTGTGGTGCCGTCCATGGGCTCGGTGGGGCCGAGGAGGTACTGTGGTGCGCCGCGACGAAGGGGAAGGCGGCGCTGGACGGTGGCTCAATGGAGCTCGCCTCCAACTGTGTGTCGGCTAAATCGAAGAGCCAAAGAAGGAGAGCAGATGGCAGCAGGGGTGCTCGGTCAGGCGAGAGAGGGGGGAAGCTCGCCGGAGCTTGGGAATGGGTGGAGGAGCAGGAGGGTGGCGCGGTGGTGCTCACCATGGTTGCAGGCGTGAAGGGCAGGCACCATAAGAGGCCGGCGACGAGGTCCTGCCTGGGTTCAGCCATGGCGCATGGCGGGGCTCGCTCCGACAGCGTTCCGGCCAAAACGAAGAGGCTCAGGGAGAGGAAGACATGGGGAAGAGGGGCAGTGGAATGCCGGCGACCAGGGTAGGTGGTGCACGGTGAAGAGGAATGTGACTTCTGTGTTTTATAGCCGAAGCAAAGGTCGCCGGGGATAGGAATGGATGACGGGGAGGATAAGCTCGACTTGAATGCCGATATAGGCATGTGGTGTGGGCAGCCGGTATGGGCAACGACATGCGGTGCTGTGCTCGCACGTGGTCTATTCGGGGAAGAAAGAGAGGGGGGGGGGGTGGCCGTTCTTATATAGCCAAAGAGGTTGCTTCAGGGAGAAGGAGCCTTTTGCTTCGGGGAGAAGGAATGCGTTGCTTCGGAGAGAAAGAATGTGAAGAGAGAGAAGAAGATTGAGAAGGAAGGAAAAGAGTTTAGGTGGATGACATGTAGAGCCCACGTGTAAGTCAATCCGGCTAATTTATAGCAACTGTTCTACGACATAACTTATGCGGGCTGCATTTTTCAAAGAGATTAAGAAGTTATAAAATTTTGAAAGTGGTTAACCGTTAAGAGAGGTTGTCTGCGGAAAGGAATGGATTATTTATCAATTATTGTCTGTTTTGATTGAAAATCAAACTTTCAGAGCTCGGATATGTTTGAGATTTTGTGAGGTGGTAGAATATTTTTGGATGAACAACTTTTCTTTTGGGCTCATCTCCGAATTCGATTTCGATTTTGATTTTGTTCTATAAAATCCAGAGAGCAGATACCTGGCTTAAAGGAGCGAATATATTTGAATGAGGTCAAATATGATTCAAATGAACTGGAAGATATGAAATTCAAGGCATTGGATGGGTTTGAAATTTAGATGGTACATGAGAAAACGAACGGCAAGGACAAAAAAGAAAAAGGCAATAACTTTCACACGGTCAAATTTTTAATATTTCATAAAATTTCCAATTGATTCAGTTCGAATTTCAAAATGAAATTTTCTGTTTTGAAAAAGGAAGGAAAGAGAGAGATAAAAATGTTAGCATTTTTGTTAGTGACAAATTAAATTTTCGAATTTTAGTTAGGATAAATTTGGGGTGTGACATCGTTCCTCCGTCTTTTATGTCCGGTGGTAGAGCGGAAGAACTCAGAGGGTACAAATCCACGTAGCTAAAGGATTCTTCGACGACGATGACGGCGGCGGCTGTGCCACAAGCTCGCCGGTGATGAAATTTGCTCCGAAGTAGAGAAATTACTGAGATAATATGATCAACATTACTAACAAAAAGAAATTAGTGAAGGAATCAAACAAAAACTATATGAAGGATTAAAAATTACTGAGGACGATAAAATTACTGAAGCAGTCAAAATAAATTACTGAATATCTGTTTTTTGGCGGGTCAACGCAGGCGTGGAGGCGGGCATGCTCGGTCAACGCACGGGGCGGGTGCACACGTGGTTGGGCGCGGCCGCTGGCGCGCTTGTCTGACCCAAGGTGCACCTAGGTGTTGAATAGTAAATATAATTTTTTATGATAAAATATTATAAATTATATATTATTAATTGTCATGATAAAAGTTTCACTTTGATTTAAATCTAAAAATGCTTATATTTTGAAACGGAGTGAGTATTTAGTCTTAAACTTTCCTTACAGTACATCTTTAGAATTTTTTTTTGGCGGAGGTGGAGTGGCTTCGCCTGCCCACTCAGAGAGAAAAAGCTAGCTAGCTTATATTTAAAAAAAAAAACCAAGGCAGAACCTGCAAAATGGTTGGGACCAGCTTATTTTTGAGTAACTAATATGCGTGTTCCATGCTATGAGATCGACATTTAACTTAATTTTTAATCGAGGCCGAGTGCACTCAGCAAAAGGCCAAAAACACTCAGCAAAGTGTTTACTGAGTGCCACCCACGGCATAAGCTACTCGGCCAACCTTTTGATGGCAAAGAGACGTTTGCTAAGTGTTTTTTGTCGGGCACTCGGCAAAATCTTTGCCGAGTACCCTTTAAACCCTTAGCAAAAAAAAGACTGAACGGACAGAAAACAGTGACGGAGACTTTGCCGAGTGTCTTCATGCGACACTCGGCAAACTCGAAGACTTTGCCGAGTGCAGGCCTTGCGACACTCGGCAAACTAGTTTTGTTTGCCGAGTGCCAGTCTCCTGACACTCGGCAAACATTTAACTTTTGCCGAGTGTTTTTACCCAGACACTCGGCAAAATCTAGGGCACTCGGCAAAATATGTTTTCAAAATGTAAAATCACCTAAGATCACACATATATCACATCACAGACAGTTTATATAAATCACAAGCATTCACATCACAGGCAATATATATAGCCAAAAAACATATAAATCACATCATAGGCAGTTTATATAAATAGGTCCCACACAAAATACAATAAACATCTACCATATTAGTTTGCTTCACACATAGTCCAATAGCTTCACACACAAATCAATTATGAGGCCACTGCAGCGTATGAGGCTATTGATTCGATGCCGCATGATTCGATGCCGCCGATTGATTCTGTACAAAGAAAAAAAGATTGCATATGTTAGACAAAATTTAAAGTAGAAATAAACAACTTAAAACATTCATACTCATAGGAGTAGTTGCAGGAGGAGGTGGAGGAAGAATTAGCTCCGGTGGCAGAGGTTGACCTATCGTCTCACTAAGACTTTGCATCCACTGAAACATATGCTCCATCCTCTGCTGCTCGGCCTCTTGCCTCTGCCGATCGGCCTCCATCCTCGCTGCCATCTCCTCCCTTAGCCTCATCTCTTCTGCCAGCTCGACCTACAATATTTCACCTCAATATTACAATACAAAGCAAAGGTATGTAAAAATCAAAGAATGACGAATAAAACATAAGTAACCTGGAGTACCTCCATCTGAGACTATGCAGTGGCTAGTCGTGGGCGTATGGCCGGGCTTGAACTCGTGCTCTTTGCTCGAATCTGAGAGAGAGTGAGAGTGATGGCCGTGTCGACTGTGCTGTCGCCAATCCAATACCGCCCGTGCTTTTTGCCTCCTCCTACCCTCATGACGACTTCTCTATCAAGGTCTTGGGTGCTCGAATCGTACTCTTGTCTATGGACCTCTCTTGCCATCTCAGTGTACTCACTGAGGCGACTGTGGATGGTCGCATTGCTATACGCCGAGGGCGGGTCCTCCGGGTTGTAGTTGACGTCGGACGTGGCCTTGCACTTATGGGCCGAAGCCCATGCCTTGAACTGGGAGCAAGACTAGCCACCATGTGACGAGGACTGCGAAAAAATAGCAAAATAAGTAGAAATTATGCAGAATTAAGCGTTATAATAAAGAAATAAATTCGCGTACCCATCTAGCCGCGTATTCATCGAGGCTTAGGTTGCCTTGATGGTGTGGTGCACCTGGCATCATCAAACGACGCTCCCGGCAAGCGTTGTGCATCTCCTCCAACTCGGCGGCGCACCACTTATTCACCATGTCTTCTCAATACTAGATATGCTGAGCGCACCACTACGGAGGCACCTATACGTCATTAAGTATATGACATATAAGAAGATAAAATTAAGCGTACTAAATCTCAGAAGAAAGCAGTATTAATGTTTTATATTTATCTGTACGTATTCTTTCTGGGTCATCGTCATGGTTCTTGCTTGAGTTTTGGTGATCTTCGTGTCAAAGTATGTAACATGGTATGTTACAATGGCCTGGATGCGAGCCTCGTAATGCATGTCCTTGACGAGCTTGACACAGGCCTTGTGAGCCACAACAGTCGCCTTAGCCTCGTATCCGTCCTGGCATCTGAATAAATCCTGCATATAGACATGATGTATCCAATTATTATTTAGCAATGTGAAATAAAAACTAATTGTAGTGCGAGAAATACTTACCCACAGCTCAGCCGTCACCCGCTCCGGCTTGTACTGGTCTCATGTGTAAGCCGGCTCATGCCCTCCACCATACGCAACCAGGCCCGAAAAGTGTAGCCTGCACAAAAGACCAAGGATGCCATTGACATGGTGTTTATGATCACTTGCATCCACAAGCATCCAACCTCTGCCCAAGTGATTAAGATAAATCATTAGTTTCTATTGTGATTTTCAACATATCTAATGGAAAATAAATGATAACTTATTAAGTAACTTACCTAGCACCAGTGGGTCGAATCAGTGGACATCTCTCACGAGGAATCGGTCGGGTCGGGAGGGTAGAGGGACCTCGCAACCAAACACCCGACGTTCTAGAGGAAGCTGAACCTACTGTCGCCTCCTCCTGCTCCTCCTGCTCGTCATCTTGCTCCTGCTCCTCCTGCTCCTCGTCTTGCTCCTGCTCCTCATCTAGCTCCTGCTCCTCCTCCTGCTCCTCCTCCTCGGGCGACGACGGAGGTACAGGCGACGGTGGAGCTACATGTGCCTTGCCTCTCCCTCAACCTCTACATCCACCCTTTCCTTGACCCTTACTGGACCCCTCAGCTGCATCAGAACCTCTTTTGTACAACGATTTTACCTTCTTAAAACCGCCCACCATCTTTGCCCAATCACCTGCAATAAAAAAGAGCAAACCAATCAGCACAGATAAACAAAATATATTTAGAATGAGATGCAAAAAAAAAAATTAAAAAATGAACTAGTATTAAAAAACTAAAATTAATTATTAGTATAGATCATACATGTATTAAAAATAATCATCATGATCGAGATTAGCTGGATCAGAAGTCTCATCATCACCATCACCAATATCAATATAATCGTGCCCGTGCTTCGAAGGAGAAATGATGGCATCACTGTCATTGCCTAAATGTAATCGCTTAAGTAATTCTAAGTCCTTCACATTATGAACCTCATCTCCAGCGTCCTCGTCGATAGCCCTTTCATTGTCTACTTCCATTCCGATCGCTTCGGTTAGGTCTATCTCAAAAGTACCTTTTAGCCCATTTTCTTGAAAGAACTCTCCGTCATATGTGTTGTAATCTTCATTGTTTGGGACCGGCAATTTATCGTGTGGAGATACCTTGTACACAACATCTCAACCCTTAAGACGGTCGTCGGTTTGACATGGGTAAAAGAGATAATAAACTTGTGTGGCCTGTTGAGCCACAATATAGACATCGTCTCCTAGTAAGACGGATGATTGTCGAATTTCGACTAACCCAAGATTAGGGTTCCGTCTCACTACTTCAGAATCAAACCAATGGCATTTGAATATGACAGGATTAAGTGGTTTGCAACCATGAAACGCGAGTTCATATATTTCTTCAATTCTTCCATAATACTTGACCCCATCAAGGCTTTGCGTAAAAACTCTAGTATTTGTCGTTCTTTGATTGGGCCGACTATGCTCATGTTTTGTTGTGTAAAAGCGATATCCATTCATGTCATAACCGGTAAATGACCTGACCCTACAGGCACAGCCGTCGGTGACCTGTCTCAACTCGGTACTCATAGACGCATTGGTTTGGCCCTGCGAGATATATCAAGATAGTTCGTTGTAGAAATGCATCCTCGAACTAACCCCATCTATGCATCCTCGAACTGTCCAAAAAACGTGGACAATTCGAAACAGATACGGTTATAGAAATGCAAAGATCTGCATATTTTCAACCGTATCTGTTTCGAACGGGAGAAGTCTAACTAGGTTACTTGATCTATGAACATGATACGAAAAAAAGACTTTTATGTCTCACCTTGCTGTCCTGTAAAGTGACAAATCGAGGACGATGTAATTAAGTCTCTCCAACAAAAAGAAAATAATGCCGTCAATGTCGAGCATCTAATACACTGTCTTTCACAGCTGCCCCCGTCAACTACGTGTTCAACAACCATATCATAGAAGAAAATTCACCTGAGACGGCTGAGGCACGGCGGCGGCGGTCGGGGAGGGTCGGAGTGCGGCGCGCGCCGCCGGGGCGGAGC
>BCLG01000362.1:98073-126694 GCA_001602295.1 Zoysia matrella | reverse complement strand
CCCGAGAGGGGGCCTCTTTCGCTTGAAGGGGCGGCCGACGGGTTCGACTACCTCATGGATTGGGTGGGCGGCGCCCGAGCGCTCAACATGAGGCTAGCTGCCGAGGAGGTCGATGCTATTTTTGACGAGGTGCACATTATCGAGTGCTAGGTGAGTCTTCAGGCTGACAGTCTCTTCGCAAGACAACCTCCACGCCGCCCTGGGTCGGCCACCGCGTGGATTCGCCTCCCAGTCCGAGGTTGACGCCTTGCGGGAGGAGCTGGCGAAGGCCCGGGCCGAGTCGGGGGAGGCGGTGGCCGACCTGCACTCCCAACTCCACGCCGCTCGGGAGTCGGCCCACGTCGCACTCGTGGAGGCCCACAAGGCGCCCATGGAGGCGGTGGCCTCCGACGCCTGGGTTAGCCGGTTCACGGCGGCCGTCAAGCAGGCCAACCGCACGGTCGTCGGTAAGTCGAGTCGTATTCATCTGACTTCGGGGTTGGATTTTATCTTGCGGTGTTGCAGGGCTTCGCCGTCAAGGCGCCGAGCATGACACCAAGATGCGGCGCCGCGGACTCCTTCATCAGCATGCAGAGAGGGCCGCTCGACCTTGGAGCAGACGATCCGCATCATCAAGGAGGAGCGCGATCGTGCCTTCGAGCAGATCGACCTCCTAAAGTCGGAGCAGATTGTGCTTCAGTCCGAGGTCGAGCAGGCGACGACGGAGCTCGAGCAGATGCGCCAAGGGGCCGCTGGAGTCTATGGGAGCTCTTAGCGACCCAGGTCCGGAACAAGCGGCTTCGAAAGAGCCTGGACCGGGCGAGGCCGGCTGGTTGGCGGCAGCTACGAAGTCGTCATCGTGGCGTCGGCCCCTTCCTTTTTTTGGCTCGAACTGCTGCCGCCTCGCTCGTTGCGGCGATCGACATGCCGGTCGGGGGTCGATCGCCTCGACGGTCGGTCTCGAACCTCTCGTCTTTCGCTCGGCTTCTGTCAAAGTTGGCCTGCAAGGCCTCTTCCCCGGTAGCGAAGGTGGTGGCGACGTCGAGAAGGTCTCAGGCCGTCTGAGGGTTCCTGCGGCCCAGCTTGTGGACGAGCGCCTTGGACGTCGTCCCGCAGGTGAAGGCATTGATGACGTCGGCGTCACTGACATTGGGCAGCTCGTTGCGCTTTTGTGATGTAGTCACTGATGTAGTCTCGGAGCGACTCGCCAGGCCTCTGCATGCAAATTTTTAAGGTCCCAGGAATTACCTGGGCGCGCATAGGTCCCCTGAAAGTTGCCGATGAAAATGCGATGCAGGTCGCTCCAGTCCTGGATGCAGCCCTCGAGGAGGTGCCCCAGCCATCCTCGGGCCTAGTCGGTGAGGAAGAGAGGCAGGTATTGGATGTAGAATAGGTCGTCCGCTCCTCTGCCCCTGCAAGCGAGACGGTAGTCTTCAAGCCTGTGAACGGGGTTTGTTTCCTCATTGTATCGGCTGATGGTGGTTGGGACGCGAAATCTTTGCGGAAATTTCACGTGTCGAATGAGCGATCTGAACGCTCTAGGCCCGACCCCGTCAGGGCTTGGGCTCTTGGAGTCGAAGAAGCGGCGTCGGTAGTAGTGGTCGAAGGAGCGCCTCCGCCGAGACTCGGCGCGAAGCTTGCTCCTTGCCTGTCGCCGGGCGTCGATGGTGCCACAGACGTCGCGGTCGGGGCCGAGCCGTGGGTGGACCGACCGCGCGTGGTGTCGAGGGTTTCGTTCCTCGATTCAGCTGTCGTGTGTCGAGCTTCGCCGATCATGGGATCGGCGGTTGCTTCGTGTCTCCGACTGCTGGGGCTGGAGAGATGCTTCTGATTGTTGAAGCGCACTGCTGAGATAAAAGCTCACGCGGTTGTACACAACCCTCAGCGCTGGATCCTCGGGAGAGGCGGTCTCGTCGAGAACGCACACCGCTGCCGCGAGGTTCTCAAGCGGAGTGTCGAAGGTTGGCGGCTCTCCAGCTATGAGCTGCTGGTAAGTGGACCGCCCTCGGGCTCGAGCTGCGTCGTTGGGACCGGCTATAGCCTTGCCTCGAGGCTCGGGGCTGCCGGTTCGTCCCAGGGGCGGCCAGGCCTGACCAACGGCGTCCACCGCAGGGCGCGGGGGCGCCTGGCATGTTACTGGGAGTCGCCGGTTCCCCGCCCTTAGGGGCGTGGAGAGTGAAGTACTCTCTTCGACGGGTCGCGCCCCAGAACGGATGCGCGACGCCTGAAGGCGAAGCTCGCTGTCTTTGTTGGCGACGAAGCCTAAGCTTCCGAAGCAGAAGGCCTGTCCAAGGGCGAAAGTGGGGACGCGCCACGACCAACCATCTCCGGCGATGGCGACCGTGAAGCCCTCGAAGCGAAGGTGGCAGACCGAAGTGTCTCTCGTGACGGCAAAGAAAAAAGCCATCGAAAAGGCGAAGCGAGCGCACACAAGAAAGCCTCCCTTCCTGACGCGCCAACTATCGGCTTTCTGACCACCGGCACAGTACGAGATACGATCGAGGGGGTGGTGTGGCTTCGTATTCGATGTGGCTTAGTCTACGGGAGACTCAAGAAGTTTTGATGATTCTTATCTACAGCAGGTCCGGTTCATCTTCCATCAGCAGCGCTGCACAGCTGCAGCCAGCCGCAGCCACAAGAATCTGAAGCAAACAGGACCAATAATTGCAGTCACTGTACATGAATTGACCGTCGGTAGCGCTTCATCGGGCCCAGGGAATGACGGCTCAGTAGCACTCCGTCGGGCTGCAGCGATTTTTGTCGCGCCGCCTTTCGCCTTCGCGAGTTGGATCGGAACGGCGAGCGTGCGGGAGCCGCGATGCCTGGGCTAGTGTTCGCCTAGGATAAAACACGCGTGGGAAAAAAGAGATCGAAAAAGATAATAGAATGGTTTGCGTAATCAGTGGTAAAGGTGAGTAATTATTTCACAACTTCACGTCTTTTTTTTTCTCGAGTACTTCTGGAGTTGGAAAAAAGGTGCTCTAGAAAATTGTATTGGGCCTCTACCAACTCCGAGGCTGCTCCACAAATTTTTGAAGTTTAGGTGTTTGGCTAATTTTTTGAGCTGCAGAATAAAGTTGAACTCTGGAGGTATGACAAACACACCTAGTAAAAAAAATGCCCTGTCCCTTTTGCCGGTCCTTGTCCTGTAGCACGGTGGTCGTACCTCGCATATGCCACTCGCCGGTGTAACAGCTCGGGCGCTGCATGTTGATGCGCACGTGGGGGCATCAAGCTAGGTGCGTGGCGCACGGAGAGTTAGAGAGATATTGGGATCGATCTATGTGGCACTCCGTTTCTGAAGTGCACTGTGATACATGTATCAGTCTCTGGATCAATAGCTGATATGAACAATACAACAGAATGTATATCGAAAGCATATCTCGAAAAGAAAATAGATACCTGAGACAAAACTTTTAGCGGCACGCGGTGAGGATCTCTATGATCCAACACCGATCGACCAGTTAAAAGCGAAGCAAACAGCGGAACACCAAGGCCCAAATCCACAAGCAGACTTGAGAAGCAGAACAAAAACCCAGCACGTCATCACCTACGCGGTCCTCTCTGCTTAAAACCACAAATGCAAATGGGTGAGTACATAAGGTACTCAGCAAGCTCTAACACTAGACATAGGTATATGTTTAGATGCACATTTGGTTGTAGCATAAATAAGGCTACGAGGTTCAATTTTTACGATAAGCCAATTTTTATGCAGGATTCATTACAGAAGATTTTTAAAGAGGAGTGAAAATATTTATCATCTATAATTTAGTAGGTTGGACCTAGGGGAGCATAAGCTATTCTTGTTAGTTTCCAAATTTTAACTGAAAGGGCCTCCACTACCTCATCCAGATACTTTCCAAAATATGAGCACCTACACCCACTCACACGCCAAAGATATCATAGAAAACTAATCACAAGGCACCCGAACAAATAGCATGCCAATACTGTGACAACGGCCTATCCGAAGCATTTTACACTTTGCAGAGGTTATACACTGTACCCATAGGTTATGCTACTTCTGATCAACAGAGTTACATAACGCTTACCTTTCAACTACATAGGTTTTCACAGATTCCATCCAAGACGCATCCAAGCGCTATCCGTCAGGGTTTCACTTCTGATGACGTGACGGTACATTCCCGTAGCCGGATCGTGAAGATTTACCTCAATCACATCTTTTTCTGGTCCCTACAACATCAGGTATTACCAAATCAAGGGCTATATCCATAGGCTTACGATCCCATGACGCGGACAATTACATGGTCGAAAGCTGGGCAGCAAGTTATCTCACGCCTTGCTCCTTGCCTCTTGTGTCACTTTGATCTCTTAGTGGTTTCATTGTAAAACCTACGTAGCGGGGATAAGTCCCGCCCAAAATATACAGGTTCTGTAGTTGCACGAAATTACTAAGTCAAAGACTAACGAACCGGTCCTTATATGACAGGGGTGGCGGACTCGTCCACGGCAGGTGGACCACACCAAAGATTATACACCTATCACTATCATCTCTTGTGAGCCCCACCCCACGACCAGAATCACCTATCTTCACCTAGCACCAGTTGTATATATAATATATATAGAATAAAATTAATTATATTCATAGAAATTATTGGTCAAATATATGTTTGATTAAACTTAGATAGACACTTATTCTAGCACAGAGGATTATATTATTTGGATGGAGCGAGGAGAGGATCACTGATACGTTAAGATTTTATTTGGAATGGAAGAATTGTTATTTTTTTCTTGTTAAACTGAACTTATTTCTATAACATTTTTATGAAATTTCAAATGAGGGAGCGCTTTTGTCCACAGCCGCGAGGCCCCCTTCAGGAGAATTATTCCCTTCCCGCGCCCCCCCCCCCTCCTCCCTCCTATACATGCGCTGAGTAGCAGCGAACGTGTCGTCTCTCCCAGTCTCCCTGATGATATGAGGAGGCCTCGCCGTTGCCGCGCCCGTCTATAAATAGCCCCCGCGTGCCCCTAAATCCCGCCTACACATCTTCTCCGTTCCCGGCCGGCTTCGCCCTCCGTCCTCCTCACCTACGCACGTACGTGCGCCGGCCGGAGCTAGCGTCGCGCGCGGTCGGCTGCCTGCACTGCACTGCCCGGCATGGAGCTCCGCTGCTGCTCGTCGGCGCCGGCCGCGCCGTGGTGGTGGTGGTGGCCGCGCCCGCAGGCGAAAGGTACCGCTCCAATGGCTCCTGTCGATCGATCGCTAGCTGGCTGGCTGGCTGGACGTACACGGCGATCGATCGGTCACGCACGGCACGCGCAGGGGACGGAGGTTCTGAGTCAGCCTGGTGGCGCCTAGTTAGCTAGCAACGCTTATCGACAGCAATAGATTTGTTGGCCACGGCGGGACGCCATGATCGATTAACGTTACCATCAGCATTACCTTTTTTTTTAGGCTGTCAGTAGTGGTAGCAAATTAAACAGCAGCTAAAACAACAGAGAGCTGGGATCGGAGCAGCTAATTAATAGCCTTGCGCTGCAGCACGCTAGCTAGTAGCTTTGTCCTGTTCCCATGACGACTGGTTCAGTCAGTCGTTCCTGGAGCCATGGTCACTGATCACCATTCCTTTTGCTTTCTGCAAAAAAACAAAACCGCAATCAGGTCCATGCCGCATCGAAGGCAAAGGAGGGGTGGCGGGGCCCCGGGCCACGCGCGTCGGCGGCGGGTGGAGGGCGCAGGCCACCGGCAAAGTATCCAGTGCGAAAGGTATCTGCTTCTTCCCTTCTGCTCACTCGCCCTCTCTTGACGATTACTCATCCGCTTAATTCTGAGCTCCTTCTTCCTTTTGCCGCCGCTGCTCTTTGCCGCCACCACCACCACCTTTTCAGTTTTAACCGAAAGGAACCTGAGCCTTATTCTATCTATGCACGACCGGCTAGTAATGGATAGAGAAAGAGAGAGAAAAGGAGATAATGCTATCTTCCTGAATTTATTTATTTTGTTGTACTGTAAGTAGCACAGTTACAGCTCCCTTTTGGCCTTCTTTTGTGACTTGCTTGGTTCTTATTTACTTCTAAACACAAGCCAACAGAATCACTACTACTTCCTCTGTTTTAAAATTATTGTGGCTGGCTAGTTCACAACAATTCAGAACAAAGGGAGTACTTACAACCTAAAGGAAGTGAGTACTGTACTAACAGTAAGCATGCATGTCATGAAGGCAACAAGATAACTTACGTAGTCACAATGATCATGCGCTATCTCTGATGCTGGGTGCCATATGCATGTTAGAACCTAAAGGAAGAGATCAAGAGAACACTAGTCCTCCCATCCATGAATGATCACGCACACTCTCTGATGCCTCCATATGCCCATATGCATGTGGGTGTTCTAGGTTCTTTTTTTTTTTGGCGCCGATCTTACAAGTACTAAAGACATTCGGCTATAATTGTCCTAACCAACAACATATGTGATGCTAACCACCTACTAGTCGCTAATGACGACGATGCCACAAATGGCTTGATTTAATCACAACACACACAAAGAGCCATGAGGATCAAGTCATAGAGTACAACATACGAAACTCGATAAAAAAAAAGAGAAAGAATGCTCTTTTCATTCCCTTCCCCCTTTCAATTAGTACAACGTAATACATATACGCAAGGGGATCACAAATCATTGCTGTAACGGCTATGATATAAAGATTATAATAATGTTATCCACAATTATTAGAGCTCCCTTTCAGTCCAAAATAAATTGATTTCCAGTATTTTTCAAATAAGAGGACTAGCTTTGTAGTGAAATATTAACATCGGTGACACCAATGCCACCACCAATAAATCTTTTTTGTTCTCAACAAGTTGGGGTAGGCTAGATAAACGACAAAGGACAAAAAATATATGAAAAGGAAGGGTAAAAAATAAAAGAAGAAGAGAAAAACCAAACAAAAAAGGAAAAAAGGATACCGGCAATCAAGGATCTAGAAACTAAATTGCTAGCATTCACAATCTCCTGTCTAAGGCTAGCTCTTAACGATATCTCAGTCCTTCGTGTCTCTCTTTACAGACTTCTACCATGTTAATTTTAGTCTTTCTCTATCTCTCTTTACAAATTAAGGCCGACTTATCACCCTACTATGAATCGGTGCCTGTTGTGACCTTGGTTGTGTATGTCCAAATCACTTCAAATGAAGTTCAATCTTTTCTTTAAGTTTGTTCAAATTTAAGATAATTACAAGTTTGGTCAAATTACCTGAACGTGTTGTTGTAGAGCGCAGACAATGAATCTTTCAATAAGTGTTGAAAAAAATGTATCCTAGAGGTCAATTTTTCCCAGTTTACGAAGTTTTATCTTGTTGTGTACCCAACTAATTAAACTGTTATCAGGTTGTCGTTATTAGTACGGAGTAGTTTTATCAGAAGTTGACTGAGAAATTGATATTCTTGATGTATAATTGGTCTCGTGGCTAAAGCTGTCCATATTATTCTATCTGTTTTCTGAGTCCAAATCCTTATTGATCTTACGCTATCAGCACAAGGTATCTAGGCCTAGGTACTGTTTAAAGGAACTTGTTCTCTCCGTACCCCACGGACTTTTGCCAGCCACTGTATCAAGTTGGTTCTGAATAAGATGATCAATTATTCGATTATGACTCGAAGATATCGCCCGTGCAACTAGATCTTCAGGACCAGGATTAGATGTGATAAGAGAGACATCTTTGTAGCAAGATCAGGTACTTAGAGAAGAAGGAATCTGAGCTTTGTATGACTATAACGTTTGCGAAAAGGAAATGTATGTTTGTTTTATTTATTCCGCCAACGCAATTTTTAATTATGGGGTTACAACAGTTTAAATTAATTTTTTTTGAAAAAAAATGCATGGAAAAAGTGAAAGTTGGTAAGGAACTCTGAATCTGATCTTGAAACTTGGTGGCTGCTAATGAACATTGGATGGCGCTATATATATACTCTGCTTACACCAAGTTTACATATTTTGTGAAGACTGATTCTGTCAAGTTTGTCGGAAAAAACTAATTTTTCAAACGCAGCATCTGCTGGGCTCCAAGTCACCTTCACCGAAAACAAGACTAAAACTACAAAGTGGCCTGGGAAACCACATGATCTTGACGAGCACCCAGTGCTCCCTGAGGTTAATAATATTCTTTGTAATAAATTACTATCATTTCGATTAACTGATCTTTTTTAGTCTGTTATTATCTGAAGCATGACGATTTCATACTACCTGTCATGCACTCACAATGTCCATATCAGGCTGAAGAAACGGTCCTGCAGCCACTCATCGATCAGGTCAGGGCAATGCTGCGATCGATGAACGACGGCGAGATCAGCGCCTCGGCGTACGACACCGCATGGGTCGCGCTGGTGCCGAACCTGGACGGCGGCGAGGGCCCCCAGTTCCCGGCCACCGTGCGCTGGATCGTCGGCAACCAGCTGCCCGACGGCTCCTGGGGCGACTCCGCCCTGTTCTCGGCCTACGACCGCATGATCAACACCCTCGCCTGCGTCGTCGCACTGACGAAATGGTCTCTCGAGCCCGAAAAATGCGAGACAGGTACTGTTATGTTGCAGGTCCGTGTGCAGTTGATTTCGGATGAGCGGAGACGAGTGTGGGATTAGCTCGCTGAATGCTCGCGGTTTGGTGCTGCCAGGACTCGCTTTTCTCCATGAGAACATGTGGAGGTTGGCAGAGGAGGAGCAGGAGTCGATGCCCATCGGCTTCGAAATCGCGTTCCCTTCTCTCCTTCAGATCGCGAGAACTCTGGGCATTGACTTCCCGTATGATCATACAGTTTTACAGAGTATCTATCATAACAGAGAAATCAAGCTGAAGAGGTATATTATTAATATCATATATATACAGAATATATGCTGTCTGACAGACTGCCTACCTGGAAAACTTTCACAATGTTTCTTTTCTAAATCATTTTGTTCCGTGTTTAAGGATTCCGAAGGACATGATGCATAGGGTTCCAACATCAATTCTCCATAGCCTTGAAGGAATGCCTGAGCTGGACTGGGAGAAGCTTCTGAAGCTTCAGTCAAGTAACGGGTCGTTCTTGTATTCGCCTTCAGCCACTGCGTATGCTCTAATGCAAACTGCAGACAAGAAGTGCTTCGACTACATCGATCGAATAGTAAAAAAATTTGAGGGTGGAGGTAAGCACAGATCCATTACTGTTTTATGATACACCATAATCCTTAAGATTAGCGCATCTTAAATTGTTTGTCATGATCCATTTTCAGTGCCCAATGTGTATCCTGTTGATCTGTTCGAGCACATCTGGGTCGTCGATCGGTTAGATCGTCTCGGGATTTCCCGGTACTTCCAACGGGAGATTAAGCAGTGCATGGACTATGTGCACAGGTTTGTTTCTTCTTCGATTTCTCGAGTCATTACTACTGTCTTTATTGGAGAAACAGAACTTTAGCATTTTGTTGTAGCAAGTGAGGAATTTCTATGACATCACTTGTTTGTTCCGTTATCTAAAAAGTGAGGAATTTCTATGACCTCTCTGTTTCTATAGGCACTGGACTGAAGAAGGGATTTGCTGGGCAAGGAACTCCAATGTAAAAGATGTCGATGACACGGCTATGGCTTTCCGATTACTTAGGCTCCACGGATATAATGTCTCCCCAAGTACAAAACCTCTTTACCTTATATCCTTATAAAGTAAAATATCTCTGTTGAGTTCAGAGCAAACAACCCAAATAGGATATTGTGTCAAATCATTAAATACACAATTAATTTATGGGTGAAAAATGAATAAGAGTGTTCTGTTCAAGTAATAAAAATATTAATTTATGTAAGTGTCTCATGGAGTATTTTGCCTCATCTTCACTTCTCTAGAACTTTTGGTTAAATTGCATGTTGTATGTCTGTTGTTTTAGGTGTGTTTAAGAATTTTGAGAAGGACGGGGAGTTCTTTTGTTTTGTGGGGCAATCAACTCAAGCCGTCACAGGGATGTATAACCTCAACAGAGCTTCTCAGATAGGTTTTCAAGGGGAGGATATTCTGCAACGTGCTAGGATATTCTCATATGAGTTTCTTAGACAAAGAGAAGCCGAGGGTATGCTCCGTGACAAATGGATCATTGCTAAGGATCTTGCTGGCGAGGTACTCCAAGACATTCATTCAAGAATTTTTTAATATTCCTATATTGGTAGGGAATTAGATATGTTGTCCCAATCATCTCGACTTTACACCACGTCACAAACAACTTGGAATGTTTATAAACAACATGGCATGTTTATCTAATGATATTCCGATTGGTACTGTGTCAGGGATCACAACTAATGCCAATTAATAATGAATAATATGCAAATCAACAAGCATGAGTTTGCCAGTGAATACTTACTAGAATGCCCATGTTGGTGCTCAATTACGACATTATGCTGTTTACTTTGATCTTGTTAATTTTTTATTGAGGATTTTGATTTGTTATATATACTGGTGGATATATTGACATCGATCAATAGGTACAATATACGCTAGATTTTCCCTGGTATGCAAGCTTGCCTCGAGTAGAGGCAAGAACCTATCTCGGTCAATATGGTGGTAATGATGATATATGGATTGGCAAGACTCTCTACAGGTAATGTGTTTATTTTGTACCTGAGCAAACAAAATATTATATATATATATATATATATAATGAGAAACTCCGCACCCTTTGCTTCAAGAAAATTATTAAGAGATACTTTGCTTACATGTGACTATGCATTTTGGCAGAATGTCTCTTGTGAATAATGATGTGTACCTTGAGTTGGCAAGGAATGATTTCAACCGTTGCCAAACTTTACATCAGCTTGAGTATCATGGTCTTCAGATGTAATACTACAAATTCACTTTTCAATTTCTATAAGTACCATTTTCCTGAAAAACAATTTTTTGCGGTAACATATTAGGTGGTGCGTGGAGAATGGCCTTGAGAGTCTTGGAGTGACAAGGGAAGATGTTTTGAAAGCTTATTTTCTAGCTGCTGCTTGCATTTTTGAACCAAATCGTGTTTCTGAGAGGCTTGCATGGGCTAGATTGGTGTTGCTAGCCAACTCAATTTCTCTACATCTTCATGATAATCTACGAGATCAGAAAAGGTTGGGATGCTTTGTGCGTTGTATATATGAGGATGCTGATGTACCCTGGTGAGCACAGCTTTACTTGATGTACCACATTATATCCATTTATAACTTACCACGTAGCATGGTAGATTACAAATGTAACACAGATGTCTTACATTCTCATGATTCACTAAAGTAAATGATATAAAAATTGTATTTTCCATCTTATAGAAAGAAAACAATGAGTATAACCAAGAAAATCATTTCATTTTACTGAAAGGTATCATTTTTACATTAGTTCACACATTTTGTTTTTGTATTTATATTCTCGTTTTTTTATAACTATTAATATATAAATTGAGTCAATATATACTCATTTCTGACATATATACATGTCGGATGCAGGCCAAAAGATGCTATCCTCACAAGGGCACTTTCGCAACTTAACAATTTATTGGCACAAGAAGCACAACCAGTTCACGGAGGGCAAAATTATAGGCACAATCTCTTGAGACTTGCTGTGAGTTGAAAAGAAATACCTAGTTATAAATAAAATACATTCTTTAACATCATTCTAATATCGTAATCTTATATATATACTTCCAGTGGACACGATGGATGATGCAAACGATAAATCAAGACAACAAACATAGGAAATCCATTGTTAATGAACCACGATATATGGTTCATGACGGGCTAACATGTTTGCTTTTATTCCAAATTATCGAGATTTGTGCTGGACGAATCAGTGAGGCTTCATCTGTCATCAACAACATGGACAATGACCGGTTTATTCAACTCTCATGCTCTGTATGTGACAATATCAATCATAAGATGTCACTATCTCTACAGGTAAATCTATATTACGTAAATTTATTTTTGCTCTTTTCAGTTCATTTGATCCTTGAAATGACTACACTGGCAATGCAAACTATCTCCAATTCTCCCGCTTTTTTTTTTTCAAAAATCCACATTATATTTTTAGCTTTCCCATGTGAACAAGTCAAAATAATGACACAAATTATTACAGGGCACTGAGTCGAATGAAGCTGCATCAAGCCACATCGACAAGGAAATCGAGCGGGGTATGCAAGAGCTCGCTCAGTCTCTCCTGAGATCAGATGAGAAACCCAGCAACTCCATGACTAAGCAAACATTATGGAATGTCGTGAGGAGCTCTTACTATGCTACTCATTGCCCGCCAGATATAATGGATAGACATGTTTCCAAAGTTATTTTTGAGCCTGTTTAAGAAGGCTCATTTGGTGGATCATATCCAGGTCTAGGTTCAAATAATATGTACATACAGAAAATTGCTGTACAGAGTAATGGTAGAGGGAAAATGCAACAGTGTGTTGGTAAATGCTTGGAATTAGAATGTGTTGTGGTCAGCTCCATCCAGCTAAGGTCTCTCAAGTTATGGACAGAGGTTTCCATGAAAACAGAAGTTTGATGGAGACAGATCAAGTCGCTAAGCATCCATATCTCAATCCCAGTTATGGATAGGTGTAATAATATATGATTGATGATATTGTTTAAAATTTTTAAGCTGGTTGGTTGTTGTCTTGCGTTCTCTGTTGATAGCTAATTTATCTGATCCCTGGCTATCGCTTTGGAGTACCCAAGGTGCGCTTCCCAGAAATGGAACATCACATTTGCCAAATTTTCTTTCTTAAATTTTCCCAGGCAACAGTGTTGGAGGCTAATTCTGAGTGGTCTTTCTGATGCGTCTTTGCTTGATATATATTTTGATACAATTTGATTTACTATTAGAGTTATTTGAATCACAACTTAAAATTTTACATATTTGAATAAAATTTTTGAATAAGACGAATGGTCAAAGTTCACCGTAGAAGTCAACGTTGACATCAATTTAAGAACGGAAGCGTTATTTTTTATTCACATACTGTCAGCATAATGGCAAGCTTTTACACTGCCAAAAACATACTTGTAGAAAAACGATCTGTCGCCAAGTTATGTGAAACATGTCGCGTAGTTAGGGTGCTTGCCGCCGGTAGCAGCATCGGTAAGTAGGAATGGTTTAGACCTCTATTTACATCGAGGCATTAACGTCTATGATCTACTCCTTTCGGTCTCTTCGACGTTTTGAAAAACCACACGGACTTTAAAATGCAAGTTTAACTTTTATTTTTTCTATAAGCTTTTATTTAAAAGTAGCATATGTATACTTTTATGAAGAGTTTTTTTAAACAAATCTATTCATATAGTTTTCACATTTTCAAAGTTAACTAATTTAAAGTTATTTATAATTTATGTCCCAATGTTTGACTCAAGTGTTTTCCAAAATGTCAAGAATTTTGGGATTGAAGCGAGTAGTGAAAGTTTTAAAGGAGGCATTGAATGATGGTTTTCTTAACCTGATACATGGAGGCTGTCTGGAATTTCAGCAGATGGTGCAAATTGCAGGAAACATCGCCATTCTTGGGCAGTCCTGTGACATGTTTCTATGGCATGCTACTCAACTTTGTGGTGTCGTTCCTGGGTGCCTTCTTGAGATGACTGCTAGAGCTTTGCTCAATGCCTATGGGATTAATACGGCATACAATGCATCAATATATTTAGTCAATTCCAAGATTGATGAATTTATGATGCTGTTGACTAGCATCAATTGGACGATGATGGAAGCTCCAGAACATGCGAATGATTACATGAACGAAGTCATAATCTATATTCATGCTGTAGCTTGTACTCACTCCGTTCACAAATATAAGTCATTCTAACATTTAAAATTTATTTCTCAAAATATGTTATTCTCACTTCTCAATACATTTTTCTCTTTTTTCAATACACTTTCTCTCTTCTCAATAAATCTCTATCTCTATCTTTTTCTTCTTATTTTTTGCGTACCATATTTTTTTATTTTTTTTAATTCTTGTGCCCAAAGTTAAAACGCCTATAAAAATAAACGAAGGGAGTAGCATCTTCTACGTTCTGCGCAGAAGAATTTACCAAGAGATGTACTATACAAGGTATCCTTTGGTGCCCTGAGCAACATCTCAGACTCCATAATAACCGTACTTCTTAGTGACAGACTGAGGGTGAAAAGGTTCACTGCAAGTGCTGTAGCTGGTATTGACATGGACCCGGAAAATGTTGGAGGGGTTTGCAGATTATATATATCTCAGCACTGGCTTATCAATATCAGACTTCAGAATGAAATAAGATTCAAAGATTACCTACTCGAAATAAGGCAGTTAATCAGTCTCGTGCTCAGCACCCAGCTTGAAAGCTTTGCAAATGCTGCAATCAGTGAAAAGCATTATGGATCCTTTGACCACAAGAATATGGCAATCATTTGTGACAAGTTCAAGGATGCCCCCCGAGGGCCCCGATAGTTTGTTGGGAGCCTTTTAAACCGTAGAACAGTGCAAAATGCCCGAAACAGTACCTGGATGTGCTGAGAAGAAGGTGGATTTTAGCCAAAAGCAGCTATGTTGCACCGTTAAATACACTACTATAAAAGGAGCCTACGGCGTCACTCAAAAAATTATAACAATATCAGCCCAACCTAACAGCCGATATTAATAAGTCACGATAGCTGCCCAACGTTACGACCCGACACTATTGTGATAGTAACAATGTCGGACGCAAGTGACATCATCCTACAAAATGATACTAATTGCTGGCATTACTCAACAGTGTCAGTCCTCGAAGACGTCGCTTGCAACCGATACTACAGAACACAACACCAGTGTCGGTCTTTGTTTACTTCATCTACATCCGACACTGAAAAGAAACACAATAGTGTCAGACAAACATGATCTAACAAAAAACCAACACTAGTAATGAACATATAAGTGTCGGTTGTGCTAACATCAAACATAACCGAAACCATCATTTTGTAGCAGTAACGGTTTTTGGTGCTGTAGGCTAGACGATACTGCTATCGCATGTATTGTGTCGTTTATGATGATCTCAATATGTCCAACACTCTTAGTTCATGTATAAATACTCGTCCCCTCCTTCTGTCGAGGCACTCTGTTCGATTGTGTTTTGGACAGTGTGTCCGTACGCGGCTAAGAAATTTGGAATACAAGGGGGGAAGGTTTTGATTCTGTTTTTAATCAAAGGATAATGCTCTAGGAGGTAAGTCCATGTCATCTTTAGAAGTTTTATGGTCTTATGATGTGGTTTTACTATAGGTTTAGAGCGGGATATCGTTTTTATGTTTTTGAAGTAAACCAAGCGTGTACATGATAATATTACTGTAGATTTAAGGCGGTGATTTGTATGAGTATTACTATATAGTTAGCTAGATCTCTAGTTTACATATATAATAAGACCTACACTATGGTGGGGGTGGGGAAAGGGGAGAGAGTAAAAATTAATTGTATATCTTGTTTTATATCCTCTGTATTATAATGTTTTCTCTCTTTATTTCTTTTTATATTAGTGATTTGTAAAGATGGAAGACAGATCTTGGATGTACAATGGTGCTGGTAGAAATCCATTTCTATATTTCAAAAATTTCACTGCATTTGTCGAAGTCGCTAAGATTAGAAATGTACATATGAAAACAAATAAATTATGGTATCTATGTAAGAAGTACAAGAATATTGTAATATTTGACACGCTCAAAACAATCTGTGAGCACTTGTTGAAAATTGATTTCATTGAGAACTACTCAATACAGACCAAACATAGAAAGACACAAGCGAATACACCAAGCAGTGAAGAACAAAATGTTGGGATTGGATACAACAAAGAGAGGGTAAGAGGTGAAAGCAACATTGAAGAGGCAATGTCAGAAAGAAACAACATAGAATAGAGGGAAGAAAGAAACAATGATGATCCTGGTGTGGTTCATGAAAGTCAGGATATTGAATGCTTCGATATCGAGGAACTGTTTTGCCACATTGGTCGCGAGGAAATACTGAGAACAAAACAAGAGGCTTAGATAACTTACAGATTTTAGAGAAAGCTTCAAAAGACCTTCTATACGCTGAATCAAATGGGTGTGATAAGAAATGCACGATATTACAAACGATGCTTGATCTTCTCACACTAAAGGGAAAGAAATTGTTGTCATCATTGACACTAGGCATACAAAAAATACACACTTGTTCGAACCACTGCATATTGTACCGCAAAAAGTACACAAATGATGTGAGATGTCAAATGTGCAATGCCAGTTGGTACAAAAGAAATAATCAAAGTGACGATTCAGGTTCTGTGGATCAGTAAAAAGAAAAGAAAGGGAGAAAAATTGAAGAAGCATTAGTAGCAGTCTGGATGACCAAGAGGTCGATGAAAGAAAAGTTTCAGCACTTGTGATGTGGTACCTGCCAGTAATAGATCGATTGAAGCGACTATTCTCTAACTATAGAGATGTTGAACTTATGATCTAGCATGCGGCCTCTGATGGGAGCAAAAAGGACGAGAAGCTTTGGCACCCGACGAATGCTCAACAATGAAAAACCTTTGACGTTAACCATCCTAAATTTGCCAGAGATCCAAAAAACTTAAGGCTAGGCTTAAGTACTGCTGGAATGAATCCTTTTGGTGAGATAACAAACCCACATAGTACTTAGCCAGTGATTCTAAGCCCATAGAACATACCTTCATGGTTGTGTCACAAGAGAAAGTATCTTATGTTAGCTATATTTATTTCTGGTCCTAAACAAGCTGGCATTGATATAAATGTCTTTTTAGAACATTTAATGGAGAATATGAAAAAATTATGAGAAGATAGGGTCCATGTTTGGGATGCTTACAAATAAGAGAGCTTCACATTGTATGCCATGATTTTTGTTACCATCCATGACAATCTCACATGTGCTAAAGGTGTTCAGGTCATCCAAGCTAACGTACCTGAGGAACTTTTTAACACTGTGTTAATGGATCTAAATGTGCCATTTGAAGACATACATGCCCTCTATCGACTTAAAAGATTGGATGCCACTCTCATAACGGTATGGTGCTTGTAATTGTTTCGAACAATAATGACCTTATAATTAGTTATACTATTCATAAACATAATAGTTAACTCTATATTGTTTCATCCTTTTAGAATGTGCCACCACTCTGGTGCTTCTAAGAGAGTGGGGTACCTTAACCCAACAGCAATATGCCAATCTACGATTAACGTCGGTACAGACCACCCTGAGTTGAAGGACAAGAGGAAGAATCAAATTAAGGCAATACATAAGGTGTTGGTCTAAAACGATAGGGATATTGTATTAGTATACATAGATAGGGCCATGTACGAATGGCGGGAAAGACATTGCATCATAGCTCCTTATAACTTTGAGTGAGTATGCTTTCTTCTATCACTTACTCATGATACAATATTTCTTATCGGTGACAGCGCTTACTGGTTCTACATCATGTTTGGAGGACACCACTATCCAAAACGGACAGAAAAAATATCGTGCAAAACCTCCAGTACTATTACACCGTAATTCAATAATCTATATCACTATATTTTGTCTCTATCTTTGAAACTTTTAACCTTTCTATTTTGTTCTCAAAGTATGCAAAACAGGCTTTTGATAGTGTGCATTGTGGCTACTATGTATGCAAATACATAGAAGCTAGCACTGAAAAATACATGACATTGCCTAAGAAAAATTATGTATGGATGGATGTAAGTATTTGCAGTTTTAGTACTATTGTTATATGCATTTTTAGTAGTATTGATATTTGCATTTTAGTAATTACTAATTATGTTTTTAATATTGACAGCCAGAAAGCAGGTGCAAGGAAGCCAATTGGATGAAGTCGCACTTAATGACATTGCAGCTCGGATGATCCGCTTCATAATTCATGAGTTTATTAATCCATTAGGTCAATTCATGAATTTTTAGGTGACGTGGCAGCACATGAAGAACTTGCTAATTGCTGCGAGAAAAGGAATAATGCTGATCTAATTTAGCAAAATTTTGAGGCTGCGCAAAAGAGAATTAATGAACAAGATCAGAGTTGGCCGAGCAAATGAAATTTTAGTTGTTAGTACTATGTGAAGTATGTATATTCATGTATATGTGTAAACTAAGCTGCTATAGTTGATAAACTTGTGTACATATGTGACCCAATACATTGTCTCTGTCAATATATTTTATTAATCTGTTATTTGCATTTGATTTATGTTATTCAGATGGCTCTTATTCAAATATATGAATATGTAAAAATATTAAAAGTGTTGGTTTTGTGACGTCACAGAAACCAACACCCTAATTCAGTAAGTAGTGTCAGCTACGTGACGTCGTAATATATGACATGGAAGTCATGTTAACAATGTTGGTAAAATTAACATCATTTAGACCGACATTGTTGTTAGTGAGAGCTGGATCGGTTGCATGACGTCAATACAACCGAAACCATAGTTGAGAATATCAGTATCGGTTCTATGACGTCATAATAACCGACACTGATGTTATAGGAAATCAGTGTCGATCAAATGATGTTAAGTAAAAGACACTGGTGTAACTAATATCAGTGTGGGTCAGATGATATCATGTCGGCCGACACTGTTATTGTTGTTACTAGTGTCATCTCGTTGGCATCATCGTGACCGACACTGATGATACTGACATTAGTGTCAGTCTAATAATGTCATTTAATCAACACTGATAATTTGTTTTAGTTTCGATTTTTTTGGACTCAACATTGACTACCGTTTATTGCAGTGTCATATGAGAAGTGTCGTATAATTTGACCGACAGTGCAGAACTTTATAACCCGACATTGAAGGGTCTTTTTTAAGTAGAGATATGCTCGTACAGTCCCACTTTCTGAATACTTTTACATGCTTGTCTTAGTTGCATGCATGCCTTATTCTTTCATTCTTTTCTTTTCAATCTGCTCCGCACTTCCCTTTGATTTGTATAGATAAAATATTAAGTATTACCTATATCACAGAATAACTTTACATCTAAGCTTGGTCAAACATGTTTTTTGACTAATATTTTTTATAAATTTAATAATATAAAAAATATATTAATATAAAAATATTCTTACGATGAATTTAAAAGTAAAAGTCTATGTTAAAGTTAATCAACTGTATAGAAAATATTGGTCAAAGTCAGATGGCGTGGAACCCAAACGTAATTTTTTTGACAGAGGGAGTAATTAAACGATAAATATCATATATTGTGGTATAACTTGCTTTATCACTAATGCTATTTGAACTATGATTTATAATTTTTATGAATTTGAGCTAATTTTTTGAATAAGACGGTTGATATTGAGACCAAAAGTCAACGGCAGCAACAACTAAAAAACAGAGTATGTGCATCACTCCCTTTGTTGTCCCGTCTTTTTTTTTTTAGATTGTGGTATTGTCCCTGCCTTTAAAATTGATTTCAGGTGAAGCTAGGCAAAATCAGCCATTGGAAAACAGCAGGATTGAAGCCACCAAGTAGTTGGAGACAATGGGGGTATTTCATCGAGTTTGCACGAAAGGGGTACATACCTCATCTACAAGTTAACTCCTCTCTTACCAAGAACCGTAAAGACTGTTACATCTGCAGTTACAAACTAGCTCCTCATTTGCCAACAACCATATCATATACAGGAGATGTTTTATAGGTTACAGTAATCTGCTGAAGTAATGATAGAAGAGGAGCAGCATTAGGCCGGCGTGGTCAATTTAGGCTGCATGTCAGTGCAAGAGCTGGAAAAGTATTCGGTCAGGTCTACGCTGTTTAACCCTCCCACACTTTTAGATCTGCACTGAAGATCATTGCGATCCTGCAGGCATATCCATCTTCGACTCTATCATATAACAATGCCTGCACTATGGGCACTCTTTTTAGCAGCATTGCCAGGCTGACGATCTCCACATGAGAACTGCATAATAGATTCGATAATATTTTCAATTTTTTTTATTTAATACTAACATGTTAAAGAATCTCCAATTTACTAAAACAGTCTTATTGAATATTGACAGTATTTTTCTTACCTCATGACCAAATAGTGTGAACTAACGGCAAAGCCATCGCTCTTCGTTGAGTCACAACTCTTCGCAACTCTGCTAAATGGTTGGTTACCTCTTGTACACACTGCAGTTCATCGCTGCCACTTGCTAGGGAGCTCAGTACCTTCTTGAGAAACTTCTGATCAACTTCAAGCGCCTTCAATCTTGTATTCAATAGTAAAATTGCATTCTTGACACTTGATCCATCGCTCATCTTGTAATTTTCTAATGAAGAAACTGAGCATTCATTTCCATCGTATTGCTGAACAGAAGTCATTTCGTCACCATCCGTATGTTCTTGACCCATTGATGATGAGTCCTGATCATCCAACTCGGGGTTCCCCATGTACCGCCCATGAGCCATTGTATGATCTTCTAACATTGCGTCCTCTTGACTATTGCTGGCATCGTCAGAAGCAAGTCTGCTTGTGGAAACGCAGAGATTTTCCTCCAATATTCTCAAGGATGCATAAATATACGCCCTTTCATCTTCAAAATACGTCATGGTGCTCCCAAAATCCGTTCCGTGCATTGAACCTGCGTCATCGAATCTCCCAGCGTCCAACGGCTCGTTTTGGATGAGCCTCCGGCAGCTCGCAAGCTCAGCGTCCAAGTCAAGCAGTTCTTTCTCCCTGTCAGTGAGTAGATCATGCAGGTTCTGTATCGCTTCGTGGTCGTGGTCGGCCTGCTCTTCCATCATCCTGAGATACTGCAGCGCTTCCATCTGCATGGCAGCCTTCTCCTCCTGCAACCTATTGATCATGGCCATCGTTTGGCTAGCCGCGACCGCTGAAGCGTTCCGCTCTTCCTCGAGCTCCTTGTAAAAAGCAGCCGATGACTTCTTGCAGAGCTCGAGCTGTTTCTTCAGATTCTCAACGGAGCTCTCCCCTTCACGATCATCGACAAGGTTCCCATCTGAAGGTTCCAGTACCGAGTAGCTCCTCTCAAGCGACGGCCTCCTACCCATGGCGTTGCTCTCATCAGGCTGGACGACGACGCCAGGGCTGGGAGTCCTCTCGGTCGGAGAACGGTCGAGGCCCCTCGCAGAAGAAATCTGAGATAGGAGTTCCTGCACTTCTCGCTGGGTCGTCGAGTTGTTGTCCCTGGCGAAGATGATTTCTGACGGGCGAGGAGATGGCAGATTGAGCCTGCCGATGAAAGCGTTCTTGACGCTGCTGTTGCGGTCGACGTAAATGCGCGACGGCGCGGCGGATCTACTAGTAGTAGTAGTAGACGCTGGATTTGCTGTCGCCGTGGTTGCAGAAGCTGCACCGTTCTCCTTAACAGAGTGTTCGTCTCTGCCTGGTGAACCGTCGGACTCGCTGACTTCCTCGATACCCACGACAAAAGCTAGTATACCAAGAAATGTTCATACAATCAGTGGGCAATATAATTGAAATACTCTCTCTGATTTTAAATTATTGACACCATTGATTTTCAACATCAATTTTGACCATTCGTTTTATTTAAAAAGTTTATTTCAATGTATAAAATTATTAGTCGTAATTTAAATTCCATCAATCATAAAGCAAATAATAACAAAATTTTACATGTTTGAACAATAAGACGAATGATCAAAGTTAATATAAAAAATCAACTGTGTTAATATTTTAAAAAACCGAAGGTAGTTAATAGAACAGTTGGGATCGGTGCACTTACACTTATCTGTTGTGTGATCTGCAGGAACTTGTTCAGACACCACCATGGGCGTCAGGACAAAAGCGTTGCCGGGTGCATCAGTTTGGTTAGCGCCGCGAGCATTCTTGAACGGCTCCGAACAGCAGGAGCATGATAGCCGTCCAGACCTCATCCAGGACTGGGAGTTCATCACATCCTCAGTCGGACAATCAAGTGACCCGGCGCACGCGAGGCAATCGTTGCAGAAGTCTTGAGAGCGCGCAAGCCGGCCGTGGCCCTTGCAGTAAGCCAAGGACGCGACCTCCGACCGGTGCGCCACGCAGACCGAGTCCGCGGAGAACCACGGCTTGCCGTGGTCCAGCCGTGAGCAGAGGATGCAGGGCGCCTTGAGCCTGCAGACGCCCGCCAGCCTCGCCGCCGCGTACGACGCCAGAGCGGCTACGTGGAGCAGGACGATCATGCAGAGCTCGCCGCAGGCGAAGGACAGCGTGGCCCAGAACCGATGCGGGAAGTCCAGCGACGTCGAGCTGGTTTTCGCAGCCATGTGTGACGGAAAGCTCACATGCAGGTTACTCTGACTCTCCTCGATGCCCGTTTCTTGCAAAAAGGTTTGCGGTATGTGAAGTGCAGGCACCACACCGACGCGAGTGTTTGCAGGGAGGAGACGGATTTTGATCCAAAATATACGCCGGGCTGTAGCAGGACAAATTCACCTGCGGAAATATAAACATTCAGGATCAAACTTGGGTCAGGCTCCAAGAATTCTGTTGCGTTGATAAATTTAATCAAAGAGAATTCCTCCTGCAGCACAAGAAATCAAAATTTTCCGCAAAAGGATTATTCACATTCACAGATGATAATCCCCTCATTCTCAACAACAAAATAAACAGAAAAAATATGCAGTAACCACAGACCTGGGAACGAACCTGCCGGAGAAGAATCAGAATGAAAAGACTACGAAATGTGTGTGCAAGATTGGTGGAGATGGGGTTCCTCGGTAGGAAAGAGGAGGACGGGGCTCGATCCCGTCTCTCTCTCCCCCTCTCCGCGACAGAGAGGAGAGAGAAACTAGGAGCGAGCAGAATGCCGGCCTTGCCTTCCAAACGAGGGGGCGATTTCCCTCTAATGTCTTCTGCATGTGTAATAAGGCCCGAAACTTCAGCGCAGCCCCACGTCCGGATGGGCAAAATTGATACAACAGGCAAAGCCAGTGCAGTGGCTGAATGATGATAAAACTGATACAAAATGTGCCTTCTGTGCAATATAGTCCCAGGCAATATGCATGGAAGCTACTGAATTGGGAAAAAAAAATTTCAATAGAATGAACAGCCAACACAAGAACAATGGATTTTCAGGAGCAAAGATGATGAAACGCATAGATTGGTTTGGTTGCACAAATAGTACAAACATCTCGCAGATATCTGGCAAATCTGCTCCAAGCTAACCAAAACTTTTCATATGTAGGGATTCAGGCTACAATAGATTACAGTAAGCTCAGGATAAATTTTACCCATGGATCAAGGCTACAACAAATGGATTAAAGATTAACAAATAATCTAGATAAAAAATAATCTCAGCGTCAAGAATGCTGCGGGAGTCATCCAAGGATGAATATCAAAACTTCTTGTGAATTTAATTTCTGGTGCTGCTGGTATTGGGGTTTGGGGTATCTTTGGTGCTATGTGCAGAAATGAACTTTGGGAACTTTTCAGTAAATCGTTTGCAGACGCTGTTCTGGCAATTTGGAAATTTTGCTTGTCTTGGAAGTAGAACGAGTATCAGCTTGGGGAGATCTGGCTGCTGGCAAATATGATGGAATGAAGTCGAAACTGTGACCAGGGGAAGCGGCAGCACATTCAGCCATGAAGTTCTAGAAAAGGAAACAGTGATCAAGAGACAGAAAAGGTGACATTTAAAACAAAAATAACAATGAAAGTGCGTTATCAAGAACCAGATTTGAAGTAGTAAAATGGCAGAAAATAATATGGAAAAAGGTAAACTAGAGCAGCGACCATTTTTGACTAGCCGCACTACCAAATTTGGTTGGCTGTTTTTTCAATCGAAGTTAAAATCAATTTACACTTGATATACTCCTACAGCATAGAATGTTTTGATGATTATACCGCTTGTACAGAAGATGGAAGCATGTTGGCAACTTGATAACTTAGGTTGGAATTGCTTTAAAATCAGATTACCAGATACAAGTGAGGGATTGATGACCTAATAACCTGACGCACAGTCCCTCCAAAAATAAGAAAACAAGATAAACTCATGTGTCACAGGACCAAGATGTCCAGTTAGCTGAGAACTTAGAGACTGACCTTGAGCATTTGAATAATTGGCAGAACTGAATTCATGCACGTGAGACAGAATGGCAGATTCTCATAAGAATAGGTAACAAACCGATAAATTAAGAGGACTAAATACACTATGAACGAGCATGGGCATCTAATCATTGGAAGTAGTTTTCAGAAAAAAATAATGAACCAATGATATTGGGCCTTAGATCTGTGCTTTGGCATGGGGCAGACGAGGGGATTTTTTCACCGTGGGTTGAAATTCACTCCCACAAAGTCTAAAGTTAAAGAACACATGCTACTACTAAAGCTATGACTTTAACCACTGCTGGCCATTTACTTCAACTACTAACAACTAGACACTATTAACTACAGCTCACCTACTAACTTTTGACTTCGATGCCCAAACTTCAGCCTCGGGCCAGAACTACCCAGGTGTTATAACACATCATTCAGCTTGAGCAGCAAGTTATCCAACAAATCTCCCCTAATCTTGCTGCTCCTTCAGCACCTTGGTCACGCTAATCTTGGAACAAAGCTCCATGAAACGAACATGTCCAAGTGACTTGGTGAGGATGTCCACGATCTGTCTACCAGTCCTGCCAAACTCAAGAATGATAATGAACATTGATGGGCTTGCTGCGGTCATGGAGGACGGAGTTCTTACATAGAGCAATGACGGACTTCTTGTCTACCACCAGCTTCGGCGCCTGCAGCTCCTCCCCTGTGAGCTTGCCAAGTAGCTGATGAAGCCACATACTCTTCTGCGCCTCCTGATTGGGCTGCGGCTATGGAAGAAGATGACGCCAGTTGTGCTCTTCTGGTCATCGACGTCATCGCCCATGTCACTGTCTCTGAACCCCATTAACTTTAACGCATCTCCGCCACCCATCTTGCAATAGTGGACTCCATAGCTATGGGTTCCTGCAATGTAGAGGAGAATCCGCTTGATGATGAAGTGGTCCTCCTTTAGTTCCTGCATGAAACGGCTGACATACCCATGGCAAAACTGATGTCCGACCATGCATAGACCAGATAGCACAGTCCGTCGAAAATGCTTCCATAGCACGTTGCATCCACCGCCTGTGCTCCACTCTTCTTCTACAGCTTCAATCGATCCTCCATCAACGATTAGGCCGGCTTGCAAACGGAAAGGTCTGCTCTCTATCAACTTTGCCACATAGGCCGGCTCGAATCCAACATGATGTTCCAAGCCTGCGGTGCCTGCCGCAGTCCATACAACATTTCCTCAATCGCAACACCTTGTGTTCTTCTCAGTTGATGAATCTATGCAGCTGCTGCACAAAAACCTCCTCTACAAACTCGCCGTTGAGAAATGCCAACTTCACATCTATGTGGTGGACTCGCCAGCCCTTCTCCGCCGCCAGCGCTAGCAAGAGTTGCACAGACTCCGTCTGCGCGACCATAGTGAACACTTCATTAAAGTCCATCCCCTCGCGCTGCATGTAGCTCTTTGCCACAAGCTTCGCTTTGTCTAAACAACTTGCAGACCAATTTGAGGCCAATCAGTCAGCATTGAGCTGACGAATCAATGTGCTCCCATGTCGGGTTCTCTTTAATGGAGCGCATCACCTCCATGGCCCTCCTGACATTGCAAGAAGCTTGCCCGAAAGTGGAGCACTGGAGACCAAATCGCCAACAGCCCTAAACTTTATGTCCTCTCCGCCATAGGCTACGTTGAGATTGGGTGATGGATTTGGTAGAGAGATGGATTTCACCGAATTTAACTCCGCCAGAATAGGAAGCTCGACTCGCTTGAATCAGGGTAAGCAGTTGTTGCCGGCACTGATTCTAGCATGTAAGGCTCCTCATCCCTCAACTTCTGGTCCACTCCCCGGAGACTTGCAACCTCCACCCTTTGCGTCGAGTACTTGAAGGAGCTTATAGAGCCTGATTCCACTTCTACTCCTCCGCTGGATGTTGTCTAGACCTAGCTCGCCGCCTCGTCAAAGACAACATAACCTGGACACATGCATCTTTCCTTTGACTAAATCATAGAGTCAATACGCCTAGCTCCCTGGCTCGTAGCCAAGGAACACTATCTTCTTGCTCAGGTCCTCAAGCTTGGTGAGGTGCGGCTTCATCACTCACAGGCGCCACGAAGCCAAACTTCTTGAGAAAGGAGACGTCAGGCTCCTGTGCCATGCTTCGAATGGCATTTTCCCCATCATTCTTCGTCGGCGAGCGGTTTAGAATGAATACCGCCGTGCTCACCGTCTCTCCCTAGAACACCGTCGACATATCCTTGGCCGTAAGCATGCAGAGGGCATGCCAAGAACAGTTTGATTCTGCCTCTACACGATGTATTCTGCTATGGTGAGTACGGTGCCGTGAGATGACACTCCACACCCTACTCAGCGCAGTAGCAGCCTCCGTCGTGGTGAACTCGTCTCCACGATCCACCCTCAACACACGCTACTTCTATCCTCTCTCTGCCTCAACACACTTGGAACTCCATGATGGCTTGCGGAACTTCACCTCTTGTCGTCAGCAAGCGCAACCACATATAGCAGCTGCAATCATCGATGAGCTAGAGAAAGTAGTGTCGCCTGGCGAGCACAAGTCAGCATGCACGAGGTCAAGAGAACCCTCAGCACAAGTCCCCATCATGTGGCTGCTGGTGCCTAAGTGAAGGTACAAAGTGTCGTCAATGACATCTTCCTGACCAAGGGGAACGTGAGCCCGAATTTCATCTAGCTCTAGCTCCTGATGCTCGTCATCTTCAACGATGTCGCCAACCACGCAATGCGACATCAACAATGATAGCTCATGGAGATCTTCCTCCGCTAGGTTTCGCAGTATTGGAGGTTTCGTGCCTGAAGCCCACAATCCTGGCGCTTCGGGGCATTGCAGTCCTATGCCTAGTTGTCCTTCGTACCACAGATGTGCCATTCATCGTCGGCACGCGGTATAGTCTTGTAGACTTGCCATTTTTCAGCTTGCCTTTCTCATGCCCACCCTTGTTACAGTTCGACAAGCTGCTTTGCATCTCCTTGTAGCACACCAACCATCTTGCTCTGTGAGCAATGATTTGCCACCAATGCTTGTCGAAGCTATCGCCAGCACATGATCCTCAACTGCATTCATCTGCCTAGTGATATCTTCAAGCATGAGCTCCGAGAGATCAAGCAGAGTCTCGATTGACAGTGCAATCTGCTCGAATATCTGTGGCACAATGCAGGTACTTCTCAATCATACGATACTTACTGATTTTGTCCCCGAGCGCTGCCAATTCCACAACCAGCAAGGTAAGGTGGCTCGTGAAATCCTCTAAAGACTCCCCATCACGGAATGCGATTTTATTGTACTCCTTACGCAGCCTCTGCGCCTTCACCTTCTTCGCTCGATTAAAGCTGAAGTGCATCAACTCGAGAGTCTCACAGCCTCCTTCGTTGTCTTCATTCTCACTAGCATGGAGATGAGGTCCGACATGACTGTAGGTAGAATTGCTTCCAGAGCCATGTTGTCTTTCGGTCTTGGACTCGATGGTGACCCACAAACCGCATCACCTTCATCAGTGTCCAGTCAGTGTAGTTCGTGCATGTGGGCATCGGGTAGGTGATGGCACCACCAATCTTCCACACTATCTTGTGGATGATGACCACAACCGGTGCGGTCCCGACCTCTACCGTGTAGCAGATTGAGGTCACTACACTCCAGCAAGCACCTCTAGCGTCCGCACCAACGACCTCACTTTGGAAGCTTCTGGCTTGTCCACCATTTCTGCTAGTGCTCAACACTGGTTCTGGATACTAATTGTTGGCCCTGCCGACCTGCAACAGCAGCACCCAAACACTCTCTCCTAGTTGCAACAATAGCAACAGCATACAAACTGACTGGCTGGAACAGCCTAAAATTTAACATTTTCAAAATATTAAAATTTCGAATTTCTTAAATGCATTTCACAATTTAGAGTAGAATAAAATATCTTTTCCAAATAAATTGCTAGGGTTGCATTTCATGTCATGCGTTTCATGTCATTGCATAGCATTTAAATAATTATTGCCTTGAAAAAATAATTAATCAAGATTAAAGGAGACAAAGAAAAGAATTAAAGAAATAAATAAATTAAAGCAACAAATAAAAGAAAAAGAAAAATTCCTAAAGCCCTTCCCTGGACCCTTTTTTCCCTTTCTTTCCCCTCACCCCAGCAGCCCACCCCGCGGCCCAATTCACTGGCAGCCCACCCAGGCCCAGCGTGCCCCTCTCCCTCCCTCTCTCACCGGCCAGTGGGACCTGCCCGTCATCCCCAACCTCCGGCCAAACCCTTCCAGAAGCCTCAGCCGCCTCTAGCCCCAACAGAATCACGCCGCCACTACACAATCCGGCCAACCGCCTCCGAATCCTTCGGGATTTCAGCTTTATCAGCGCCCCAACGTCGCCCCGACGCGGCCGCTCTCTCCCCTATAAATTCCTCGCCTCCCTGGCCCCTGTCTTTCATCCCAACCGAGCTAAAACCTAGCCGCCAACGCGCCGCCTCCCTGAGTCGCCGCAGCCCGAGCCGACCCGTGTCGAGCTCGCCTGCACCGCGCCGCTGGTGCCCAGTCCGTTCCCGTCAAACGCCGCCGCTTCTCTAAGCCGCCCAACGCCACCGAAGTCTCGAGCCGCAACCTCGCCGCCGTCGAGACCGCTGTTCCGGCCGTCCTCGACCTCGTCTGACCCCAAGGTGATGACCCCTCTTACTCGTCATTTTGAGCCCTTCCGCGTCGA
>BCLG01000362.1:51503-97925 GCA_001602295.1 Zoysia matrella | reverse complement strand
AACCTCCCATAAAATCTTGACCACCCGATCCAAATCCCAAGGCCCAAGTTTCGTCACATCATCAAAATAAAAACCCCCATTAGATCCGAATCCCATGCACCAGATCGCGCCACGTCAGCCAAATAACAGGATCCATTAATTTTGAAATAAACGGCCGAGAGTAATCCGTGATTTCCAAAGGCAATGTCAATGGTTAGAGTTTAAAGTATATCTTCACTGTCAATGGTCTGAACCTAAGGCAATGTCAATGGTTAGAGTTTAAAGTATATCTTCACACAGACAGATCTGAACCTAAGGCAATGTCAATGGTTAGAGTTGATCAAGGATTATGATGTTGGAATCAACTATCACCCAGGAAAGGCTAATGTGGTTGCAGATGCATTGAGTCGGAAACAACACTGTAATATGGTAGTAACCAATGAGATACTACAAAAATTGAGTAAGAAATTTAAGAAGCTCAATCTTGAGATAGTCAATGCTGCAGAAACAGTTACTATGGAGATTGAATCAAACCTTGGAAGAGAAAATTCGTAAAGGTCAACTAGAGGATGAAAAGATCAACGAGATCAAGCAGCTCATACAAGAGAATAAAACAAGTGACTTCACTTTGGATGACAGGAGTACTATATGGTTAGGCAAAAGGATTTGTGTACCTAATCAGAAGCTGATCTGTGATATGATTCTAAGAAAGGCTCATAATTCAGCATATTCTATACTTCCAAGTAGCACTAAGATGTACCAAGATCTGAAAACTAGGTGTTGGTGGTATGGTATGAAAAGAGATGCTGCAGAGTATGTAACACTATTTAATACTTGTCAAAGGGTAAAGACAGAACATCAGAAGCTTGCCGAATTATTACAGCCATTGAAGATTTCAAAATGGAAGTGAGAAGAAATCAGAATGGATTTCATAATCGGTTTGCCTCGCACCCAAGCCGGGTATGACTCTATATAGATCATTGTGTATCGATTGACTAAGATTGCTCACTTTATTCCAGTTAAAACTAGTGAGGCAAAGTTAGCAGAATTGTATATGGCAAGAATTGTTTGCTTGCATGGAGTACCAAAGAAGATACTATCCGATAGAGGTACCCAGTTCACCTCAAAGTTTTGGGAGAAGTTGCATGAGTCCATGTATACTAAGTTAAATTTCAGCTCGACCTATTATCCACAAACAGATGTACAGACTAAAAGAACCAATTAGATATTGAAGGATATGTTACGCGCCTGTGCTCTAAAGTATGGTAAGAGCTGGGACAAGAGTCTTTCATATGAAGAGTTCTTATACAACAACAGTTATCAAGTCAGTCTACAGATGTTCCCGTTTGAAGCACTCTATGGATGACAATGTAGAATACCGTTATTCTGGAATGAAACTGAGAAAAGTAAAGTGTTTGGACCAGAGATACTAAAAGAGACAGAAAAACAGGTGCAGCTCATACGAGAAAATTTGAAAGTTGCTCAATTAAAGCAAAAGAGTTATGCGGACAATAGGAGAGATCTAGCTTTCGAGGTTGAAGATTTTGTGTATCTTAAGATTTCTCCAATAAGAGGCCTTTGCAGATTTAAGGTTAAAAGAAAGTTAGCACTAAAGTACATTAGGCCATTTAAGGTTTTAGACAAAAAAAGAGAAGTTGTATATCAATTAGAGTTACCATCGTAATTGTCAGACGTGCATGATGTGTTCCACGTGTCACAATTGAAGTACTTAAGTGTTCCAAAAGAGCAGCTTCCGATTGAGGAATTAAATCTAGGTGGCGATCTGTTATATTCGAAAAGACCTATTAGAATCTTGGACACTGCCGATCTAGTGATTCGAAGTAAAGTTATAAAGATGTGCAAAATACAGTGGAGTCACTATTCCGAGAATGAAGCTACTTGAGAACATGAAAATGAGCTCAAAGCAGAATATCCCGATCTCTTTCCCAGTCCTTCCGAATCTCGAGGGCAGAATCATTTTAAAGGACTAGATTTGTAACAGCCTAAAATTTAACATTTTCAAAATATTAAAATTTTGAATTTCTTAAATGCATTTTACAATTTAGAGTAGAATAAAATATCTTTTCCAAATAAATTGCTAGGGTTGCATTTCATGTCATTGCATAGCATTTAAATAATTATTGCCTTGAAAAAATAATTAATCAAGATTAAAGGAGACAGAAAAGAATTAAAGAAATAAATAAATTAAAGCAACAAATAAAAGAAAAAGACAAATTCCTAAAGCTCTTCCCTGGACACTTTTTCCCTTTCTTTCCCCCTCAACCCAGTAGCCCACCCCGCGGCCCAATTCACTGCCAGCCCACCCAGGCCCAGCGCACCCATCTCCCTCCCTCTCTCACCGGCCAGTGGGACCCGCCCGTCATCCCCAATCTCCGGTCAAACCTTTCCAAAAGCCCCAGCCGCCTCTAGCCCCAACAAAATCGCGCCGCCTCTCCGCAATCCGACCAACCGCCTCCGAAGGACTCCGAATCCTTCGGAATTTCAGCTTTATCCGCGCCCCAGCATCGCCCCCAATGCGGCCACTCCCTCCCCTATAAATTCCTCGCCTCCCCGGCCCCTCTCATCCCAACGGAGCTCAAAACCTAGCTGTCGATGCGCCGCCTCTCGGAGTCGCCGCAGCCCGAGCCGACCCGTGCCGAGCTCGCCTCAATCGCGCCGCTCGTGCCCAACCCTTTCCCATCGAACGCCGCCGCATCTCGGAGCCACCCGACGCCACCGAAGTCCCGAGCCGACACCTCGCCGTCAAGACCGCTGTTCCGGCCATCCTCGACCCCGTCCGACCCCAAGGTGATGACCCCTCCCTCTCGTCATTTTGAGCCCTTCCGTGTCGAGTTACGTGCCCCGACGAGCTCGGGTGGCCGGAGTGGCTGGCCATGGCGCCGCCTCGGGCCGGCCGATTGCCACCGCCCCCGCCAGGGCGCAAGGGCCAGAGCCGTCTGATCTAAATCGGACGGATCACATTAGATCCAAGCGCCCCATTAAACCTCGGCCGCCCGATCCAAATCCAAAGGCCCAAGTTTTGCCACATCATCAGAATAAAAACCTGCCCGCATTACATCCAAATCCCATACACCAGATCGCACCACGTCAGCCAAATAACAGGATCCATTAATTTTGAAATCAACAGCCGAGAGTAATCCGTGATTTCTGAATAAAAATAAATCAAACCCTTTACTGCATCAACCTGATGTTATGCTGAGTCAGCCCACCCGATTAATTAAAATTAATTAGGAATTTAGGTTAATTAATTTTAAAAAATATATAATTATATAATATTATTAATATGAAAAATAATTGTAATAATTAATTATAATAATAATTATTTAATAATTAATTATAATAATTAATTTAATAATAAATAATTAACTACGTTAGTTTTACATAAAAGCCCCTGAACTTTTATTTAATTATAAAACGGCCCCTGCCCTATGACAAATTTACATTTTAGCTACTGAACTTTTTTGTAATTACTTTTTAGTCCTTAATTAATTTCGTAAATTATAAATAGCTCCTCAGAACTTAATTATTAATTATAAATTAATCCCTGAACCTTATAAATGCTATAACTTTTAAACTGTAACTCCGATTTCAGTGAATAATATATCAAAACGATCGTATCGAAATAAACTATACATTCATGACATAATCATACTGATCTTGGCCTGTTTTGTTGCATTTGATTGATTGTTTGTGCTCTCGTGCGTTAGGCGACTCCGTCCCGAACCCGCAATACGAAGACTTCTAGCAGCAGGACTTTGAAGCAGCTAAATACTATTCCCAAGAACAGCAAGGCAAGTGTCATTGACCATTTTGTGCCTACTTTACAAAACCTCTATCTTGTAAATAGCATGCTTATATCAAATTGAAAGCGCACCTACTATTAGAAATTCACCTAGTTTTCCTTATTATGCTTTGTCGCTCTAGTTTACCTTTTTGTTGGGTAGACTACATACTTAACTTGCTAACGTCGGGATGGGTGATATCAAATGGATTTATTATCATACTTGCTTCACAAGGATTAATGGCTTATTTAATAGCAACTTGGAGATTAGTGATTTGGGGGATAGGGTTGGTGCAGGGCTGTGTGCGGGGTTACCGGCATTGTCCTTTGGTATGTTATCTTCTCAAATATAAATACCGTTTCGTGGAGCGACAACCCATGTGTTACCGTACAACCACGAGACAAGAATGGGCGCGGGATGGCATAGTAAATGGTGGAGACCAGTTCTGTGCGTGCCAACCGGTGGAGCAGAGAAAGCGGGTTACGCCTGGATCTGCCTGAAGAGAGATGTGTGGAGAAGGGAGGGTTACTTTCGGAAACCATCTGACACAAGAGATGGCCTTTACAAGGTTACGGTTAGTGTCTTACTAGGTGAAACCTCAGTGGGCACGTACACGTGTGCGAGTGCGATGGCACAGGCATAATGGAGATTTTTTTAGTCCATCTGAAAATAGGGATGAAATCACTTCTTGTGGGGAATTGTGTATAACATCTGCAAAATTAAAACTGTCATGACAGCTGTGCTCACGGTCACAAGTATTGCATGAACCCTCACATGATTAGTGGCATTTTGGTATGGTTTGGTTGGTGATCACAGTGAGAGACTGTGACTGGTTCTTATGTTGGTGCTACAGCTCGATAAGCTGTAGGCATGATTGGTCTATAGACGCGATGTATTTCACTTAGTAAATAGGTGTTTAATAGGATTTGTGTCTCTATGATGTGCTTTTATGCAAAAGAACCTTATGCTGTCTTTTTCTTGTTTACTGCCACATGTCATACCTTTCCACAGTTGCTGAGTACATCTCGTACTCAACTTTGCCTTTATAAATGCTGCTCAGTAGAAGGAAAAGTCTAGGAGAACATTGAAGACCCTGGAGCTGAAGTCTAGACGAGTTACTTCGGTCATCTGCCTGTGGAACCCAAGACGTTTTATTTTGTTTTCCACTGCTTTGGTTTGTAATCATTTATAAGACTCTTAATCATTCTTGTAATAGGTTAAATTTAGTTTATTCGAGAAAATGTTCAGTTTACCATTAATGAAGTCGCTTTACGTGTGAAACTTGATTACTGGGCACACATAAAGGGTCACTTGGTTTTGGCCTTAAAACCAGGTGTGACACTGGCTTGGACCGAAGAGAAGGAGAAGAACAGGGAGTTCAGCTCAGGAACACGGGAGAAAATTTTCTAGTAGCTGTGCTACCTTCGGTGGGAAGCCACCTCAATACTATAGTCAAAAGTGAAATAGTAAAAGCTACTGTTATAGGTACTCCCTCCGTTCTAAATTATAAGTCACTCTGGATTCCTCAAAATTTTCCAAATTATAAGTCATTCTCACTTTCCGAGACAACTTTTTCTCTTTCCAAAACATCTTCACTCTATCTCTCCTCATTTTCAGAACATCTCATATTTTCACTTTTCTTAATTCCCGTGCACAAACTCAAAACGACTTATAAAAAGGGACGGAGGGAGTATTACTTTAACCACTGCTGGCCATTTACTTCAACTACTAACAACTAGACACTACTAGCTACAGCTACACCTATTAACTTTTTATGTTGGAGCCCAAATTTCAGCATTGAGCCAGAACCAGCTACATAGAGGATCTGCAAAATATCTTTCAGCTTGAGTGACAAGTTATCCAACACCAACTAACCAACTCAGCTAGAGGCCTGTTCGCTGGAACTGGTTCTCATAAAAGAAAGGTTTGGTAATATTTATGTTTTACGCATGCAAAAATATAATTATTTTCTATGCATAAGCAGGTAAAATCCTATCTAAAGGAATTATCTCAGCAAAGATATAATGAAATTTCTTGGAATACCTTAACCAGTTGTTCTGCAGTTAGAACATCTGTTGCAGAATTTCCAGTGATATCGATGAACATTCCATCATCAGAATAATTTACCAAAATGCTACAGCTGCTGGCATGACGAATGTACTCTATTCTTTCACCATTAGGGCCAACTACGGCTTCAGAATAAAATATTGGAACTTGCATCTTTTTATTAATCTGTCAAACAATCCACCATCCAGATAGATAGTAATCAAATTTTGCACGGAAATGATAATGTATTATTCATATAAATCAGATTTTCCTTTAGAAACCATACAAACCTTAGAATCAACAGCATTAGATTGACTAGCTAATGAATGTGGAGCCATATGCATTGGTTCTTCTGGTCCACATGCAGATTTATGATAGTGTAGAGGATTTTCAACAGTAGTTGGACGCATCCTGAATGATGGAGATGCTTCTCGTCCATGTCCAGCAATACTAGGCGTTGAAGGTAGTTGAGTAGCATCCGATAGATTTACCCTGGTTGGATAAGCTTCACTTCCATGTACTGCTATCTCAAAATGTGTATGTGTATCCATTTCAGATGATTGATATGTATGTCTCCTTGGACGTGTTTGTCGTCCAGGCACAGAAATAACGGAGCATACTCTTTCAAAACTAGCTGATGAATCATTTGTAGTTGCTTGCCATCTATACGTCGGGCTGCAGTGTGACTCCAAAGGGGCTGATAAATAAGCCTCCATAGGTGAAGATGTTTCTGGGGCATATACACTTACATCATGGTTTGGTGGTGTAACTGATCGATATCTCCTGAAAGATGTGGGTGCATCCCATCTGTATTCAAATGTATCAGAATATGGAATATTTCCTATGGGATGCCCACCCCTCAAATGGCATGTTTCAAGCCATGGTTCTCGTTGAAGATCTCCCGCACTAACTGTGTGCAAATGGTTTTCATGATGGTCATTGTAGTGGCATTGGGGAATGTCCACGTGTGAGGTTGGCATAGACGTCTGAAGAAGAACCGAGTTTTCAGCATTACATAGTACTACCTCCGTCCATAAATATAAGCATTTTTAGGTTTAGTCAAAGTCAAACTCTTTAAACTTTACTATTAATAATAGAAAATATGATCTTTTATTGTATATAGATCTTATTGCTAGATTCTTTATAAAATAAACTTTCATAATGTATAACTCTTTATATTAGAAATTATTTAAATTTCTAAATAATATTAATCAAAGTAAATAAAAATTGACTTTGACTAAAATCAGATATGCTTATATTTGTGGACGGAGGGAGTAGTATGGAAAAAATAAGATCTCAAATTTCAGTATGTACTTGAGATAGCTAAACTAGTGCAACTTACATGAGGGTCAAATAACGGTATGACACTTCGATCAACCAGGTACTTTCTCAGTTGAGAACCAACAAGTTCCAAAGCCTTGTGTACTCTTGCAGGCAGTCCCCATATTTCAATAACCCTGTCCTCTTCCAGTGCAACAGGTGGCAGGTCACCATCTAAATAGTCAAATCATGTAAGGAGTGAGATACTGTGTAAACAATGTTGAAGGCTGGAGTAACAAAACCACAATACCAATTGAAAGAATTGTGCACTCATATTGTCCAAGACTAAATGGACGAAATTGATTGTTATTTGATCATATAAGAAGGTAAAATATCCAATTCTAACTAAAGTTGAACTTAACGTGATAGTTGCACAGGCACCCCTTTTGTGGATAAAGAGAAAACTGTGCCCCGTCTTATTTAAAAGCATAATGTGATTTTGATGAAGTCATGGGGAAGATTTTCTTTCTGCTGCAGTCGTCATTAGTAGTCACTTTTGTTCTCAAAAAAGGAGTCATTTTGCTGGCAAAAGTGATAGCACTAGATGAGCCGCAAAAAAAAGGTGATAGCACTAGATGAATTTCCTAGAATCAGTTAAAGAATTACAAAAGGTACACAAGAAATTAAGAAATTGAAAAGTTATAGCACATTTTATACTTTACCAGAACTCTGGACGAAGCCGAGTCCCAGTTCAGAACATGTAGGGCCACTTAGTATACCAATACTTCTCTGCTCGCGCAATAACTAGCAAATCAATCATTTTCTCAGAATCCAATTGGAAGACAAAATATTTTCTAATCATATAAAAAAGATACCTGATGACATATAGCTCATATCTACATCAGAAACATTTGCTGCAGGCTACAGCAATACTACATTTCAAAGTGCATTTTCAGCCCAGTACTGTAAGTGAAATCATGTTTTGAGAAAACATGTACTCTTTCCATTCCTTTTCTTCATGGCAGGTGTACTTCTGCGATAAGAGCAAACCCTACTATATGCTTCCCGATATCAATTTCAACGGAGCAATGTTGCATAGAAACTGGACTATCTACAATAAGCTCAAATCCAGTTTTGCTTATTGACAGATTATTCATAGCTATGTCACTAGTCATTCAAAACATTAACGT
This sequence comes from Zoysia matrella, assembly GCA_001602295.1. NCBI lineage: Eukaryota > Viridiplantae > Streptophyta > Magnoliopsida > Poales > Poaceae > Zoysia > Zoysia matrella. Next base: position 89,647 of record BCLG01000362.1, on the reverse strand, counting down.
ACAAACAACGATCACTGATACATATAAAAGGAGATAGTATTGATGGAAAATTGAATGAGGAACATTAAAATAAGGAAGTTACCAAGGACAAGAATGTTGGTTTGAGAAGCTTGCATAATTGAATTTATTACAGCATCATGCCCATCTATAAGGCTTGCTGCCTGCTCACTTGGTGTTAGAATGCGTAACACAACTGTGCTCTTGCATCCAACGTTCGAAGCATCATCACCAATTATTAGCTGATATACTCTTAATAGTGCCTCCATGGCTGGAGGTACTGCCTCATCAGGCTGCTCCTTTGCAAAAATGATTACCTTTCAACAATAAAAAACAGTTTATGGAAACCGCAATTTGTATTGAACCAAAACAGAAACTACTCTTCTCATGAATCTTGGGTCTTCACAACCACCAAGAAAAAGAAAGCATGGCATAAAAATTACTTAGCAACTTGAGGAGTTCTTATTGTGATTAGCTGCTAGGGTTTCCTTAACTAGTGGTAAACTTCCATTTTGTTCATAGGTAGTTCTCTGGACGCCTTTTTAAATGCTTCAGCTTGTTTGGATTTATTAGGGTCCTAATAATTCAATGTACTTTGATTAAAAGATTGTACAGTAATAGCAATAACATCAGAGGCACCTAGTCCGATATGAGTAGTTTATAGATAACTAACAATGTAACTGAACACTGTAGCAGAACGAATACAAATATCAGGACCATGCTGACCATGTGGAACAAATGATTAAAGGACCAGCGCTAGAAATTGATTGTCAGATTTCAGGTAGCCAACTAAAGAAATCATGAAGAATATGTTTTATCTTTCGTAGTAACAAAGACTAAAAGCCCAGATCAAACTAAAACCAAGAATCACAGCAATGAGCAAACTATATGCGAGGGTGACATTTACTTTGGTTTTCAAAAGAAAAGGCAAACAATTTTTGCCAATAAAAAATCAAATATTATTGCAGAAAAAATAACATAATGTCGAATGAAAAGGAAAAGAAAAAACCTTAGCAAAATAACAGGTAATCACAAATTCGTTGCAACATATCTGTTCAATGGACAACTTACAGCATGCTCTGCAGCACAAAGATGACCACCTATAATTCGGACACAGGCTTTTGTTTCCTCACACAGCCTTTTAACCCTCTCGCCTCTGTGACCAATTACGGTGCCTACTTTTTGCGCAGGAATAAGCATCCTGAATACACTGGTTCCAGGCCAACCAGGATACCTGATTCCACAAGATGCTATATCACCAGAATCTTCATTGTGAACAGAGCTTTCTTTCAGAATACTCCCAATCACTTCATTTTCCTCTGATTTACACAATTTCCTGTCCACTTTAGAAATTCGATGCTCCTTGGGACTTTTTTGAGTCTTAGCCATTTCCACCGGCAACTGAAGACAGGGAACACAGGTGAAATCAGTAACAATAATGTTCGTATATCTTGAATGATAGGGCAGAGATGAACATTTTGGTAAATATTCAACAGCATAATGTGCTGGGAGTGAAAGAAAGCATTAACTATGGGGTACAATGTCAAACAATCAGGGCATCTCCACAGACGCATAGTGGAAGAGGTATGACACAAGAAACTAGCAGGATAAATAAGAAGCAGCACTACACTATCCTCCGCAATATAGTCAGCAGGTGCACACGTCAACGACGTCTTGCATCTGATTCTGCTCCCAAGTCCCAAGCAGCACCCCTCACCTGGAACCACGATCCTAAGGTGGAAAAAAACCTATCAAGCGCCATTGTAATCTGTAGATTTGCGCCCCAAGCTGAAGTTAAAAATACTAAATGATAAATACTACTGCCTATGATTAAATCAATGTGACACCGTTTTATCCCAAATGCTCCAAGCCAATCCTCGCCCGCACAACCCGGACCTTTTCCGGTTTTCCCACCTATCACAAACCGAAACTGCCGCGCCGTTTCGAACCGCATACCAACGAAGCCCCGCAGCGCCGCCCCCCACATTAGGCGGTGATGCGGCGGCGCACTCCCCGGCGGGCACCAGCGGACGCGCGAAGAACAGAGATAGGGAGCGGTGGTGAGTATTGATTGGCTACCTCCCGTCGGAAGGGACCGGCGCGACGCGGGCCAGGCGGCAATGGCGGCGACGAGCAGGGGGCAGCCGCGCAACGGAGCTCGAGGGGGGATCAAGCGGAGGGTTTTTAAAGTTGGTACGGAAAAGGGCAGATGGTTTTTGGAGCCATCGGTGCGGCGCGGTTGGTGGGCCTGGCAGTTGTTCGGGGAACTGTAGTGGGCTTTTCCAACAGGCATGGAATTTTGGGCCTCGAGGCCTCTCTCCATCGGTTTCCTCGAGAAAATTTCCGATTGCTGCTTTATTTTGATATGAATGGAAATTCTCCGATTGTTGCGAAATGGTAAGTGTATTTTGCTCTACCAAAAACTCTATTTCACCCATTTAACCCTGCGAACAAAATATTGACTTCACTTACTCACTTAAACTAGTATATAAAATGTTGCAATATACCCCTACTGAAATTGTTATATTTGTTTCTCATTTATAAGAGCAAAGTTTCATTTCAGAATTTTCAAGATGATACATGGAATAATTCCTATGTTAAAAATTGTTTTATTTTTAAAAAAAAAGGAAATACAATTTTCTTATCTCAACAAACATATAGTCCCTCTCTTTTCTTAAATTGTTATCCCCGTTGGCTTTTAAGGTAAACTTTGATCTTTTGTTTTATTTTAAAATTAATTCAAATCTTAAAAAAATATAAGTTGTGATTCAAATAACTTAAATGATAAAGTAAATTATAACAAACTATGACACTCATCAAAGTTTTTTTAATAAGATAAATTATCAAAATTTATGTAAAAAATCAATAACAACATCAATTTAAGAACAGATGGAATATATAAGTATTCCTAGCACATTCTACGGATTTCTCGTGGGGTAATCCTTATTTTCTCCAGTGGTTTTGGGATGTCACCATATAAAATGTATTCCATATTTCTATTCCACTTTATCTCGGTCGTCTGTGCAACGAGATGTCACATACTCATACTTACTCACAAATAGGCAATATTAGCCACATTGTATGGATACCATCTATAAATATTATTATGTCAAATGGGAGGGAAAAAGAGCAAAAGAAGATGAGTTGTTTCTAATTGCTTCCGATGGCCCTTCGACTCCCCTGCGCTAATATACAGCCTCTAAAAAGACTCCTTTGTTGCGGCAGGACGTCCCATGGCGAGTTTCGAAAGTGCAAAGATTGGAATTAAAACAACCGGGCAATACAATGGAAATAAATCTAAAGAAGCAAGTAGAAGATAGCAGCACCCTTTCATTATGTGTAAATAGTATCATAGGTTTCAGGGTTCTCATAAAATATAACTTCAAAAAAATTATGATTTCTTTTGTGAAGTTATTTCTAAATCATGACTTTAAATATTATTTAAATTTTAGTATGCTCATGTGTCCCAGCAAGCGCCTTAACTATTAGGGTTCGGGGCATTGGCATCAAGGGCTAGTGCTAGAAGAGTGAAGTGGGAGGCTCTAAATCGGCCCAACGAATTTGGAGGTATGGGTTTTATAGAAACCAGAGTGATGAATGCATGTTTACTATCGAAATGGTAATTAAAATTGAGAGAAGAGATGATGATTTGTGCTGTAACATATTGAGGAATAAGTATACTAGAGGTGGGAGATTTTTTGACAGTAACAGACAGAATGTGTCACAGTTTTGGAGGGCTTTATATGAAGCAAAGGATAGTTGTGTGCAAGGTCTAAGATATGTGATTGGCAATGGCAAAAAAATGCAGATTTTGGCATGATGTTTGGTTAGGTGATTGCCCTCTGAGAATAAAATATTAGAGGTTGTTTGACATTTGCAACCAACAGAATTGGTCCGTGAAAAGAATTCTGGATGAACGTGAGATAAACTTGTCGTTTAGAAGGAATTTTGGGATTGAGGAGATACAGGATTGGCAGGAATTAGAGAGGGAACAGGGCCATATTAGATTATCTGCAGAGGACGACACAATTAGATGGGAGTTGACTGCAAATAAAAAATTCAGCACTGCATCACTATATAAACATTGTACATTCTCAGGAATCATTGATGGTCACAAAGAAGAGTTATGGCAGACAAATCTACCTTTGAAGGTCTTGATTTATGTGGTTAGTGTATCAAAACAGGGTGCAGACGGCAGATAATCTAAAAGAGAAAAATTGGAAAGGAGATGAAAATTGTAAATTCTGTAAGGACAAGGAGACAGTAAATCATTTATTATTTCGATGCCCGTTAGCCCAGTATTTGTGGTGTGTAGTCTATAGTAGCTTAGAGTGGAGTAATAGACCTACCACAGTGCAGGAGTTTAGACTGGAGACGTTGAAACGGAGTGGACATAAAGATAACAAAGGCCTTCTTTTTTTATTTGGAAACAATTTGCTGGTTCCTTTGAACTAATCGAAATGAGTGGGTTTTTCAAAGCAAACTTATTCCAGATCCACGAGACATTGTTTTTAAACTAACTTCTCTTTTACAGCGATGGAAAGTACTTAACAAGGGAAGAGACAGGGAGGAAGTGGAGCACATGATGAGGGCAATAAGTAATAAAATGCAACGAAGACAAGATCCACAGGGGTCTGGATGACCAAGACAGGAGAGATTTATCTGGTGGCGAGTAACTGAAGTGTGCTCTTTCTATCTTAGGAGGTTTCTCTTATTTAGTGGCGACGAGTTTGGTAGTTTTGTTTCCTTCCTGTGTGGCAGTAGTTTGGGAACTGTTTGTCAAGTTGAAGAGAGGGTGTAGTCATGTCTTTTGTAACCCCAGCATATTGTTGATGCTTTATATAAAGCAGGGGCAAATGCCTTTGATCTATATTTCTATTTGATCCAGACAAGCAGTGCCTAATTCAATTATGTGCCTCCCTAAAAAGCAACCACGGCTAGGCTGTCGTAGCATCACGTCGCCGCTACACCACCACCTCCACCATCGCATATGGCCACTCTCCCTTCCCACCTCTGGCAGCTCACCGGTGGTCGAAGGGAGTGGTGCCCCGCTTATGCTAAGGCCCTGTTTGGATCGTTGGAATTGAATTCATTTTAAGAATTATAATTTGGATGTAGATTAATTAAACTAATATAATTGTATATAAAATATATTTGTACATATATTGTTATATTGTTAGATATACAAGGGACATACTTACATGTTGCATTTCTATTGTAGGGAAGTGAGTTGAAGAGTATGTTATAAGTTAAAGAATAGAATTGTAGTATAATGATGTATAGAATCTATTTTCCTCTTCCACCCTATGAATTTGAGATAGCCTTATTTGTGAGTTTGAAAAAGTTGTGAAATGTTAAGTTTTAAGCTAAATAACTTAACTCATTATGTACATTTCAATTTCTCCAAAATAAAAGGATCCAAACGGCCCCTAATACTAATTTACTAGATTGAGTCCAGGATTAGAGTTACTCTATGCCAAGTGTTTAGTATCGGGTTGTGGTTCCTCCTTTTTCCTCTTCAGCGATGGCAAAGAGGTAGAGTTGATTTGGTCTATATGGCAGTTGCAATGAAGATGATGGCAATGATCGATGTGATGATGACATCTTCAACTTTCATGGCATGGCAACACGGAGAATTGAGTTTCTGGATGGCGGCATGGATGCCGAGAGGAAGTTGTTGCCGTGGAATGTTTTTCTCTATCCTCTTTTATGTATTTTTATTTGAACCCACTCTTTTTATGTTTTTTCATGGCTAGATCCATCCACGATGAAGGGCTACTGAGAATGAATTTGCCCCAAACTCAATTGCAATTGATTTTATGTTGGGAAGATTAGGCATTATTTTTCTTCTCAAGTAGTGGAAGAAAGAAGAAGGAAGATAAAAGAAAGAAGATGATGCTCAATTTCACCTACATGAATGTTCAATGCTACTCTTAAGGCACATATTTGTTGAGTGGTTTCTTGTACGATCAGCAATATGAATTTTCAAATACATTTAAGATTAAGATATGAAGCAAACTTGAGGCATGAGTACCATGGAGCTGAAGACTAAGTATCTATGGGCATTTAGATGTAATTTATTTATAGTTTAGATTGCTTATATCTTGACAATGTACTCAGTTACAAATTAATATAATTTTTCTGTTGCCTAAAAAAAATAGGAGAGAGAGATGAGAGGGCCCCTTTAATTTGCATGGGAATAATAACATGAACTGATGTCAGAGCGATTTCAGCAATTCTGAATGAGCACACTACATATTATTTAGGGAGATTTGTCTTCACAACACCGGGTTTAAAAATCCTTGTCTATAGGGTCAAGGATTTTTGAATCCTATATATTGTAGAAAAATTTCCCTATTATTTATCTTCCACATTATGCTTAATCATTCAAGAATCTATGTCAGATTGGCTCTTACCAACTCGAGTCCGCGTAGGCTCGATGAGCCTCGTTAAGGTGAATAATCATCGTTTTCATTTTAATAACTAATTTAGCACTTTAATAGTAAAAAAATAACCTTTTATACTATTTATGTTATAATGATTATGTAATATTTTAGTTATCAAGCCTAAATCAAGATGAGCTTGAGCTCGACTAAAAGCCCGACGTTCAAACTACGCTTGGTCGAGCTCGGTTTAAGTTGGACTCGAGCACGAGCTTATATGGCCAGGTTCACTAGAGTTCAGCTTGTTGACTGCCCTATTCTTGAGTGGAAGAGACACCGACTGGACACGTGTAAGCAAAAAAGTCAAAACTAAAGCAAGTTGTCATATAATGTGGCCCATCATATTGCCGAGCCTAGAAGCACAAGACTTGGCTCAAGTAGCCTCCTCCATAGATTAGCCAATTCTCTGTGAGTTGGTAGTTACCTGCTCCTTTCGGTTTTAAATTATTGACATCGTTGACTTTTAACATATTATTCGTTTTATTCAAAAAATTTGTTCTAATGTGTAAAATTATTCGTCATGATTTAAATTCCATTAATAGTAAATCAAATAATAACAAAACTTTATACATTTGAATATTTTTTTAATAATATGAGTGGTCAAAATTGATATTAAAAGTCAACGGCGTCAATATTTTAAAACCAGAGAGAGCAGTTATGAGATTAGCCAAAGTACTCGACGTGAGTCAGTCGTTATGAATATTATTATAGTTGAGATTCGTAATTAAATTAGTCAATGCACTTGTTCAATGAAACGCTGCCAACACGAATTATTAAAAATTTCTCCTGGTTATCTGGACTGGAGAAGAAAAGCTAAAGAGTAATACACCGTTTCCGATACCCCAATTGTCATTAACAATTGAGTTTTTTGAAGTCAACAGGTGCAAATTCACGTACGTGGCAGGGACACGTCCCAGCATGCTAGTATTTTGCTTGCTTCCATGCATGCAGGTACTGCTCTCCCAAAGACACCTCACCAATCCTCGCATGTGCTGATCTCCTCTACGCATTGCATGGAATGCAGTTCAGGATGCAGGTTTAGTTGGGTTGACCCAATGGCCCACAACTCAAAATACAAAACGTGATGCAATTACCTTTGTGGGTTGACCCACTAAAAAGCTGGATTAAAATGGATCGACCCAGTGGGTCGCTGGGCAGCCCAAATCAACTCACCACTAGTCCACTACGACAGCAACGCCACCCCTCGTTCGATCTCGCCCCAATCCGGCAACCTCCATAGCAATGGCACCGCCTCCTCATCGATCTCACATATAATCTCCTGTTCCTCACCACGAGGTCGCTATCTTTCCCGCTGGCAACTCGAGTCCTCCTCCAGGTGCCTCGCAAGGTGAGCAGCACTCATGTGACTTTCTCTAAGATTTTGTGGCGATCTGTTGTTTCACTAGCAACTAGCAATCGATTTAAAGTTTGGATTACGCTTGTGCCTTTTTCTAGATTGTATGTACTAGTTCTCCGTGTACCTGCCTTTAAGATTCGAACTGTCGATACCATAAAAATAAGAGTCTCGAACATGCACAGCAAAATATGATATTATGGCTCATCGGATGGTATCTACAGGATGAAGGTCAAGAAGCAGTACCATCAAAGCTTATATTTAAGATGGATAACCCCATGTTTATACACACTAGTGACCCTAAAGTTATGATACCAGTAACCCCGTATTCATTCTGTATTATGGTCGTTAATACCGTTACAGCTCATAAACAGCCACATTTGTAACTCTTTGTCCCTTGAACTATAAAAAGGACATGAGAGAGACCCTTTAGGGGCATCTGATTCTCATCGAGACAAGAGCCAGAACACCTACCATTCTCTCTCGAGAGACTTACTTAGCTATTTGCCACCACATATAATACACACCACACTAGACGTAGGGCTGTTATCCTCCGAGAGGCCCGAACTAGTATAAATCCTGTGTTTCCCTCACTAGATGAATCTTCATACTAGTAAGCGTACTCGAATCAAATATCTGTCGATCTCGACTCTTAGGTCGAGCGTCCAGGTAGGGGGCGCATTGTTGAAGGTTCGTCAAGTTTTCAACAAATCTTCAATGCACGCACGGGTTCATCTCGATCGCTTCACCACTGCCAATGTCAAGAAGGAGGCCACATTGCATCTTCCTGTCGTCTCCAACAACGCCATCTACATTGATCCCACAATTCCAAGAGTTTAGGCAACATCGGCATCCAGTAGCACTTCAAGCAATAAATTTCCTGAAGTCGATTCCTGAAATCGATGCTATTTTTGGAACGCTATCCTGACACGTGTGGCAATTTGTCATCGGCTTATACCATCGAGAGTATAAAGCCTCAAGACCTGCTGCTAATAAACATTGAAAGTGCATCTAGCCCCTCCAGTGGGTTTTGATGGATGATAACGAACTATTCAAAGAACTAATGACATTTGTTAAGTGTATTGACAGCACGAAAGATTTAAAAAGAAGAAAAGAATATTTAAGAAAAAAGAAGACCCCAATTTTTTGTTTCAAGTTATGAAACCTTTTCTCATGGAAGAACACTAGTTTTTATCATTTTTTGAGTCTAAGTATGCCGAACTATCAAGGGAGACTCAAATCGAAGTCTCAAAAGTGCCAAAATGCTCAAATGTACACCAAACCTGAGAAGACTCCATATCAGAGTATCCGGCACATTGCCAGAGTCTCCAATAAAGCATTCAGCCTTAACCCGAGAAGGCTCACTGGAGTGTCCAACAAAATGCCAGAGACTCCGGTGGCCTAGCAGCCCGCACCCGAGAGAGCTCACCGGAGTATCCGACACAGTGACGGAGACTCCGGTGGCTCAAGCTTCGCCAACCCGAGAGGCCTCACCGGAGTGTCTGACAAGTTGCTGGAGACTCCGATGGCCGGAGTGTCCGGCGAAGTGCCGGAATGTCCAGTCTGTCTGTGGCTAGTCTAACGACTACTTTTTGGAGCCCGAGTATTTATACCCTCTCAGCCCTTTTTAGAGGGGTAGGTCTCACACTTGAACAACACACTCTTGAGCTCGAAAAACACTCTCCCACTCTCTTCCAAGGCCTAAGCTTATAAGATTTGAGCTATGAATTGTGAGAGAAGTGCTTTCACTCCTATTGAGCACTTGCGACACCGTCGAGCTTTGGTTTGAGTTTGTTACTCTTAGAGCTTTGCTTATAGACCGCTAGGCATGCCCGAGAGCTCCCAACTAGTGTGATGATGCCCCGAGAAGTTTGTTCACCCTTCTCGAAAGAGATTTGCTAGCGAAGAACTCAACCTCATCTTTGTGGTTGGTTAAGTGAGAGAAAAGATTGAGTGAGATCCGGTTCTTTGTGAACCTCTCAACGGAGACATAGAATTCCTTTGTGGACTCGAACTTCGGTGAAAAATCTTGTGTCTCTTTGTGCTCCTTTTATTTTTGTTAGTTCATATTGTTCTTGTTGTTCATATTCATAGATTTGTTTCGATCTACTTGCTCACTAGTTTCTAGCTTGTTTAATTGCTCAGATCTACTTGCTATATCATTTTCTAGTCTTTTGATTCATGTGAAATTTGCTAGAAATGCTAAAACTTTTTTAATTCAAATTTCGTCCAAGTTTCTACCTAACCGGAGCATCCGATAAAGTACCAGACATTCCGGTGACCGGAGTGTCTGGCACATTACCAGAGACTCCGGAGGTTTGACTGTTCATTGAGTTTGATTTTTCAGAAATTATTTTAGGTTGCCTATTCACCCTCTCTAGGCAACTTTCAATTGGTATCAGAGTCAAACTCTTCGAATCGAGCTTAACTGCTTGGAGAGATGATGAAAAGTCTAAGAAAATCTAGCCAAGCGAGCGAAGAATCAAGCGAAAAAATTGAACACTCTTTCTCAAGTGAGAATGAAGCGGCTCCTCAAGAGGAAGCCCAAAGAGGCAAAGAAGGAAAAGAAGAAAAGAGTTAAAAAAAGACTTTTCTAAACCCCTTTCAATTATTCTCGTCATAATTCTAACACAAACTTCTTGTCGTTATCCATTGATAAACCACCTCAATTTGATAGGGTGAACTATACCAAGTGAAGGCACAACATGAAGTATCACCTATTTTTGCTCTACCCGAGCATATAGAATATTGTTTGTACATGTGTTGGTTATCTGAATAGTGATGACGATGAAGAACTCACTCCGGAACAAGAACAAGATCTCCACCGAAATGCCCAAGCGGTGACGGTTCTTCTCTCATCACTCAATCAAGAAGAGTTTAACAAGGTTGATGGGTTGAACGCGGCAAAGGACATTTGGGATACACTTTGAGTTGCTCATTGAGGCACCAAGACCATAAGAATTGCCAAGATTGAGATGATTGAAGGAGAATTAGAAAGATTTATGATAAAAGACAATGAGACCCCTCAAAAGATGTACAACCGGCTCAAGATTCTCGTCAACAAGATTAGAGCCTATGGAAGCAAAAATTAGAGTGATCTTGAGATTGTCAAGAAGATGATTAGGACTTACACGGTTAGGAACACAACCTTGTTTACACTAATTTGTGAGAGCCCTAACTACAAAAAGATGACTCCCGATGAAGTGCTTGAAAAGATTATCAATCATAAGATGATGGAGAAGGAAGCCTAATATGTAAAGAACTTATCAAAGGGTACCTCAAGCTTAAAGAATCGAGACATACCACTCAAGGCAAACAAGAAGAGCAAAGGCAATAAAATAGTTGAAAAGAGCTCAAGTTATGAAGATGAAAGCTCTGACCTTGATGATGAAGACATGGCTCTCTTTGTTAAGAGATTTAAAAAGTTCATAAGGAAGGAGCGGAATTACCGTGATGACACGAGGAAAGATAAGCCCAAGTCAAGAGAGAAAAGAGTTTGCTACAATTATGGGAAGTAGGGGTACTTTATTGCTAATTGCCCACATGAGAAGAAAAAAGAAGATGAAGGTAAGAAGAAAAGGAGAAGTACTTCAACAAGGATAAGAAATTTTCAAAGAAGAAGTACACCGGTGAAGCCCATCTTGGAATGGAATGGGACTCAAATGTGGAGAGTTCCAATTCAGATGATGGAAGCGTTGCTACATTTGCCATCAAATAATCTTCATCAAGTAAATCTCTCTTCACCAACCTAAACAAGAGGAAGAACACTACTCACACATGCTTGATGGCAAAGAAGGGCAAGCGTAAGGTAAAAATCAAATCTAACTCTCTCATAAATATGTAGCAGTGATGAGGAAATAGATAATGATAGTAAAGATGAGGCCTTGCTAAAAGGATTAAGTAAAAGTGCTATCACTAAAATCAAAATGCTTATGGATCAAATAGTTGAGAGGGATGAGATTCTTGAGTGTCAAGAAGACTTGCTCATTCTTGAAAAAAAAGAGAAAACTTGAGCTTGAGAATCTCCTAACTCTAGAAAAGAATAAAAATGAAGAGTTAGATGAACAACTTGCTTCATGCAAAGAGACTTGTAAAAGTCTTGAGAGTTCAAGCGGTGCTATTCAAAAAGACTACGATGCCTTGAAAAAGGCTCATAAAGACCTTAAAGTGTAATTTGATACTTTTCGGTCTAACTCTAAATCTAAAGATACACCTAGCTCAACTAAAGATTTCAAACATTGTGTTAGATGTAAGAATATTGATCTTGAATCTTGTGCTACTAATGTCAAATTGATTCATGACTTGAAAGATCAAGTGAAAACTTTGAAAGGGCAAGTTTACCAAAAGAAGCAAGAACTTGACGGATAAGCTACTAATGTCAAATGGATAAGGCTCAAGTTGACATATGTTTAATTGCAAAGTCCAACATGAGTTGGTTGTTGCATCAAAGGCTAGCCCATATTGGAAAGAGTAATCTTAATAAGCTTCTAAAAAGTGGTCACATCATAGGACTAACCAATGTTGTGTTTGAGAAAGATAAACCTTGTGGAGCATGTCAAGCCAGAAAACAAGTTGGAGCACCACATCCTGCCAAGAACATCGTGACAAAAACAAGGCCATTGGAATTGCTTCATTTGGTCCAATAGCCTACATAAGCATTGGCGGTAACAAATATGTTCTTGTAATTGTTGATGATTATTCTCGTTTCACTTGGGTGTTCTTTTTGTATGATAAAAGTGAAACTCAAAAAGAAAAGAGCTCAAAATAAATTTGACTTTAGAGTCAAGAAGATAAGAAGTGACAATGGAAGCGAATTAAAAACACTAAAGTGGAGCAGTATCTTGATAAAAAAGGCATCAAACATGAGTTTTCAGCACATTACTCCCCTCAACAAAATAGAGTTGCCGAAAGAAAGAACCATACACTAAATAGAGATGGCAAGAACCATGCTTGATGAATACAAGACCTCCGATCGCTTTTGAGCCGAAGCGGTAAACATGGCATGTCATGCAACCAACCGGCTCTATATTCATCGCATCTTGAAGGAGACCCCCTACGAGCTTCTCACCGGTAACAAACCTAATGTCTCTTACTTTCGTGCTTTTGGAAGCAAGTGTTATATTCTCAACAAGAAACACAAATCATCTAAGTTTGCTCCAAAAGCGGAGAAGGTTTCTTTCTTGGTTATGACTCAAACTCTCGTACCTATTGTGTCTTTAACAAATATCGTGTCTTTAACAAAAACTTCGATTTAGTTGAAGTCACGTGTGATGCGATGTTTGATGAGACTAATGGCTCTCAAGTAGAGCAAGTTGATCTTAATGTTTTAGATGATGAAGAAGCTCCATGTGATGCATTGAGAAAGATGGCAATTGGTGATGTGCGTCCACATGATCCACAAGATGTCTAAAATGAACCATCCTCCAATGTAGCATCACCTCCAACACAAGATGAAGATCAAGAAAAAGAGGAGGGTAATGATCAAAGGGGAGATAATGAAGAAGAGCAAGATGAACCAATACCTCAAGTGCCACACCCAAGAGTCCATTAAAGCGTTCAAAGAGATCACCCCGTTGGCAACATAAAAACGGGGTAACCACTAGATCACGAGTCGCTACTTTTTGTGAACATTACTCTTTTGTTTCCTTCTTGGAATAATTTAGGGTAGAATATGCACTTCGTGATTCGGATTGGGTGATGGCCATGGAAGAAGTGTTGAACAACTTCAAGAGGAATGAAGTTTCGTCCTTGGTGGAGCATCCAAGTCAAAATATTGTGGGCACTAAATGGGTGTTCCACAACAAACAAGATAAGTATGGAGTCGTGACAAGGAACAAGGCAAGGCTCGTGGCAAAAGGTTATTCACAAGTTGAAGGTTTGGATTTTGATGAAACCTTTGCCCTTGTATCTAGGCTTGAGTCAATTCGTATATTACTTACCTACGATACTCATCATGATTTCAAGCTATATCAAATAGACATGAAAAGTGCATTTCTCAACAGGCCAATCAAAGAAGAAGTGTACGTGGAGCAACCACCGGGCTTTAAAGATGATGAGTATACTAACAACGTATATAAACTTCATAAGACGCTCTATGGGCTTAAGCAAGCTCTTAGAGCATGGTATGAATGCATTAGAGACTTTATCATTGAAAGTGGTTTTACAATTGGAAAAGCTGATTCCACCCTCTTCACAAAAGAGTTGACAATGATTTATTTATGTGCCAAATATATGTCGATGACATAATATTTGGTTCTACTAACAAAACTTTTTGTGATGAGTTTAGTAAGGTCATGACAAAAAGATTTGAGATGTTCATGATAGGAGAGTTGACGTTTTTCCTTGGCTTTCAAATGAAACAACTCAAGTAAGAGACGTTCATATGTCAAACTAAGTGCACCCATGACATTCTCAAGAAGTTTAAGATGGCGGGTGCTAAACCTATCAAGACTCTCATGGGGACAAATGTCCATCTTAATCTTACTTCGGTGGAAAAGCGGTGTACAAAAAGGTATATCGCTCTATGATTGGATCCTTGCTTTATCTTTATGCATTCTGGCCCGATATCATGCTTAGTGTGTGTATGTGTGCAAGATTTTAAGTTGCTTCAAAGGAGTGCCATTTAAGGGCCGTTAAGAGAATCTTAAGATATTTAGTTCACACACCAAACATATGGCTATGGTATCTAAAGGGTTTCACTTTTAATCTCATTGGATATTATGATGCGGATTATGCCCAATGCAAAGTGGATAGGAAGAGTACATCGGGGACTTCCTAATTTTTGATAAGATCCCTAGTATCATGGTCATCTAAGAAACAAAACTCCGTTGCCCTATCCACCCCCGAAGCTAAGTACATAGCTATGGGTAGCTGTTGCGCCCAATTGCTATAGATGAAGCAAACCCTCAAATACTTTAGTTACTTTGAGAATAAAATCCCTCTCCTATATGACAATGAGAGTGCCATCAAAATTGCTAATAGTCTTTGTGATCATAACCGCACAAAGCACATAGACATCCGGCACCATTTCTTGAGAGATCATTCACTAAAGGGGTATATAGAGATATTCCATGCACTTACCAAAGATCAATTGACCTATATTTTCACCAAGTCTCTAAGATAAGAAGCGGTTTTGTGAGCTTAGGAGTGAGCTTAATATCATTGATTTTCAAAATGTGGCTTGAAGTAATGCACATCTGATTATTGTTTTCTATTTGCTTGTGAAACAAAAGAACATATGAAAATGTTGAGTACTTTTCAAAGTATTTTATCGTTCATAGTCTTAGGACCAACTTTGTTGTAAAGTGATCATTGCTTTGATTGATTGATTGTTGCTGATCACTTTATGACGAAGTATTTTTGTCCATCTAATATATATATATATATATATATATATATATATAAAGCCTATCCTTCCAAAATTTCCGAAGTTCTATCCATCTCCCTATTCTTGTCCAGAGAAGGCTCACCGGACCATTTGGCACATTGCCGGACTGTCCGGTGGCTCTTGTGACTGAACCCGAGAAGGCCCACTAGGAGACTTCGGCATTGTGCCAGATACTCCGATAGCCAGAGACTCCCGCACTTTGCCGGTGTGTCTGGTGGCCTAGAGGTATTTAAACCTCGCTGGGTCTCACATTCAACGTTCCACTCACCACTTGCCTTCTACAGCCACCCGTCGAGCCTCTCTCTCCCAAAATTGCCACCTCTCCCAAATCTTCCGATTGGGCCGAGTCTTCGCAAGGGTTTCATCTCCAAGGCTCCTTGAGGCTTTCTCACGCATTGCCCGTCGTTTTCCCCCGTCGAATCAAGGCTCAAACGAGGTATTTCATTCAAAAATCCAACTTTCCCGATCTCACTCCGTAGGCCATTCCAGGGGATTCCCTTTGGTGAATCATCTTCTTTTGATGTATCCTTGTGATGCCGAAAGTTTGATTGCAATGCCTCAGATGGTTAGAGAGATCTAATCGAGTCTTGCCAAGAACATGAGGGACCGGAGTGTCCAGTGGACCGGAGTATTCAGTACTTTACCGTAGACTCCGATCACCGAACTGTCTAGCATGTTACCGGAGACTTCGGTGCATCAGTGTTTTTACGCAATCTTTCATACCTTCGTGTCCTACCTTGTCATTGATCTTAGTAGTTCTTCTACTCTTTTATTGATAGATGGGTCGTGAAAGGAGAGCTCAACCTCAAAATGAGCCAGAGATTGAAAGCGAGCATGAGGAGGATCGCCCTAAGCACAAGCGGAAGGTTGCGGCCTCTACGAAGCAACCTAGGAAGGAGCAAGGTCCTGTCATCCGAGAAGTTGCCCTCGGTACCACTTTGCCATCAAGGAGGAGTACCGGAGGTGGTAATGGCAAGGGCAGGGGAGTTGCTAGTTGGCAAGGCACCGGTTCCCAAACTTAGGATCTGTCACTGTGTAGTGAACCGGGAACGCTTTGAGCATCCCATGAAGCCTATCAACTACACGAAGGGTTCTCATGATTTCATTACCAAGCGGTACTCGGATCTTTATACTGTTGTGAGACAGTCTGGCAGTGCTGATTACAAGTTTCATAACCTCTTTCATATGGATTGGTACAAGTCAGTGATTGTGCACAAAAAGGTCAGGACAACTCCTATGAAGTGGATAGATTTGAGTTACATGAGTATAGCTTAGGATCCTGTTTTTTATCAGATTATTGAGCCTTGTGAGTGAAAGGGCTACAAAGACATTATGGGGCTCAATGAAGATTGGTGTGAAGAGATAATAGCTCGGTTCTACACTACACTCTGGATTGACAGGGATGGAGATGAGCCTATCCTCCACTGGGCGCTGGGGGGCAACCGTTGTCAAGTCTCTTACTCACAGTTTGCTGCTTATCTTGGATTTGGTCAGAAAGACTTGGGCAAGCATAAGATTCATTCTGAGCAAGTTCTTCTTGATGGAGAAATATCTTTTCTCTATGATGAGAGGTATGGATCTGTCAGTCTTGGCAAGGTGCACGAGATGACCCCCTATTTCAAGTATCTCAACTCTTTATTCTGTGTCACCTTGTGCTCTCAGTCTGGAGATACCTCGAGCGTGATGCAGATGGCAAAGAACTTGCTTTATTGGATGCAAGACATTGATGCCACTCGAGAGGGTTTCAATGTTTTTGATTTCATCTTCTAGGAGATTATTATCACCTCTACGCAGTCTTTAGCTCGGGCCCTCAATGCAGTCTTTAGCGTTTGTACTCACAACGCTACTGAGATTAGAGAGCATCGCCATGAGACCCGTGTGCAATTCCAAACCCTAGGGGCAAGACAAGACCGGATTGCCTCTCATCTTCAAATCAACCTTTCTCCACTCCGTGAGTATCCAAATTTCTCTTCACCTCTTATCTTTGATAATCCTTGAGATTCTCTTGTCTATGCTAAACACTTGGTCCAAAAACATGAGCAAGAGGGTAGAGCCGAAGAGAGTGAGGAAGAAGGTGAAAAGGAAGTCGCAGCGGTCGAGGGAGAAAGTGAAGGAGAAGGCGATGAAGAGGAAGGTGATGAGGATAGCGATGCCACACCTTGAGCTTACCACTTTGCATTTTTTTTCTTTTTATGACATGATGCCAAAGGAGGAGAAAATATCTATCATGTCATCTATCTATATTTGGGCTTGTATTATTGTAATGATGGACATATAAAACTTGTGTGATTGTTAGTATAAGGCTATGTGATTTGTGATAACTCTATTCGTACTCTATTTGTGAGATTTGGTTATTATTGTTGCTATCTATGATATGTTGCTTATGTTATGTGGTGGTGTAATGATGAAATGTTTTTTTTTATCTTCTTATACTTGTTGTGTGGATATTATTGTCATATGCATTTCACATATTATGTTCACTCACTTGTTTCACCCCACGGTTGCTTGGATATAGGGGGAGCTCTCACACTTTTCCTTCAAATATGTGCATTTTAAAGCCAAAACAAGTAATTCAAGTCCATGCCACATTTAGAGGGAGCTTCCTATATCACAAGCATCCAAAATCGTTAATCATATCTGTTTTTGAAGCTTTGAATGTGTTGTCATCAATCATCAAAAAGGGGGAAGATTGAAAGTGCATCTAGGCCCTCTAGTGAGTTTTGGTGGATAATGACGAACCATTCAAAGAACAAATGACATTTGTTAAGTGTATTGACAGTGCGAAAGATTCAATAAGAAGAAAAGAATATTAAAGAAAAAGGAAGACCCCCAATTTTTTTGATCAAGTTACGGAGCCTTTTCTCACGGAAGAACACTAGTTTTTATCATTTCTTGAATCTAGGTATGCCGTATTATCAAGGAAGGACTCAAATCGGAGTCTCAAAGGTGCCAAAATGCTTAAACCTACACCAAACCTAAGAAGACTCTTTACCGAAGTATCCGGCACATTGTCGGAGTCTCCAGTGAGGCATTCAGCCTTAACCCGAGAAGGTTCACCGGAGTATCCGATAAAGTGCTGGAGACTTCGGTGGCCTAGTAGCCCGCACCCGAGAGGGCTCACCGGAGTAGCCGGCATAGTTCTGGAGGCTCCAGTGGCCGGAGAGTCCGGCAAAGTGTCGGAATGTTCGATCAATCTGTGGCTAGTCCAATGGCTACTTTTTGAAGAACCGATATTTATACCCCTTCAGCCCCGTTTGGAGAGGCAAGCGTCTCACACGTGAACAATACACTCTGGAGCTCAAAAACACTCTCCCACTTCCTACAAGGCCTACGCTTACAAGATTTGAGCTAAGAATTGTGAGAGAAGTGCTTTCACTCCCATTGAGCATTTGTGGCACCATTGAGCTTTGGTTTGAGTTTGTTATTCTTGGAGCTTTTGCTCTTAGACAGCTAGGCATGCTCGGGTGCTCTCAACTCGTGTGGTGACGCCCCAAAAAGTTTGTTTACTCTTTTCGAAAGGAATTTGCTGGTGAAGAACTCAACCTCACCTTTGTGGTTGGTTGAGTGAGAGAAAGAATCAAGTGAGATCTGGTTCTTTGTGAATCTCTCAACGAAGACATAGAGTTCCTTCGTGGACTCGAACTTCGGTGAAAAATCTTATGTCTTCGTGTGCTCTTTTCATTCTTGTTAGTTTATATTATTTTTATTGTTCATATTCATATATTTACTTCGATCTACTTGCTCACTAGTTTCTAGCTTGTTTAGTTGCTCAGATCTACTTGCTATATTATTTTTTAGTCTTTTGATTTAAGCTAGAATTTGCTAAAACTTGTTTAGATTCAAATTTCGTCCCAAGTTTTTGTCTGACCAGAGCATCTGGCAAAGTATCAGACATTCCGGTGATCGGAGTGTCCGGCATATTATCGAAGACTCCGGAGGTTTGACTGTTCATTGAATTTTATTTTTTTAAAATTATTTTAGTTTGCCTATTCACCTTCCTTTAGGCAACTTTCAAACATGCAACAGGAAAGTTCATTTTATCATTTTTCTCACCTGTTGATTACGTTAATCACCATTAATTTTCTTGTATTATTTCTTCCAAGGCCATCACGTAAGTGCATTTTTACCTATGCATTATGGTTACTGGAGCAGTGGATGTCACATTCATTTGATCTATATTAGTGGTTAACAATCTAACGTGATGTTTTTTGCATGCACATATGGATGACATGCTCTCACATTTGGAGTTAATGTCTTCAAAAGTTTTACTGTTGCTTTCCAAAGGGTGCTCGTGGTTCAGAAACCAGCCAAAAGTCAAGTTCCTAATCATCGGGTATCTGTGCCTCTTCGGGAGTCACGACCATCGAGGACCTCCTTGTCTCTTCGAGAATCGTAGCTGCTTGAGCCTCAACGGGCGTGGCTACTACTCCGGGATGGCAAGCCTCATCGGGAGAGCCCCATTGGAAAGTGGTCCTGATCGGGAACCTCAATATTATTAAATTGAATCACCTCGGAGAGCTCAGCCTCTTATGCCTCCTCGGGAGAATTAGAATTTAGGAGCTCCATCCAGCAAGTTGTCGAGATATCACCCCATCTCAGATAAGATATTCTGACTATTTTTTTACTGTTTTAACTATTTACATATACATGCTGTATTTAATAGAATAAAACTTCGGCCATACCTCGAACTCGTATTTTTTACACTTATTTTATCAAGCGCTTATTTATTTTACATATAACAATGTTGTACATATTACAGAATTTATTTTTTAAATATTTTAGCATGATATTTACTTGCTAATTACTAGCTAACAGAGATATTTTTTAACCCCTATTTTCTAGCTACATCTTTAAGCAGGGTTACTGTAATTTTTATTATTCTGAAAATTTACACAGAATATTATTTATCATTTTAGATCTTCAACCGAAATTTTTATTAATTATTTTGGATCTCCAATCAAAATTTTTATTGATTATTCTGGATCTACAATCAGAATTTTTTTGATCATTCTGAAAATTCAACCGGAATATAGGATATTCATCATCAAAATTTTATCTTAGTTATTATCTAAAAATTTATCTGTACACTGAATAGAGTTTTAATGCTCGAAAGTTACAACCATGCTAGTGATGGCTTGCCACTAATGTGCATGGCATCAATGAGCGAACAAATATCTCAGCCAATATTTCATCTTCAATTGCTTTTACTGGTTGTACCGATATTCAACCAGATTTTATTATTGAAATATTTCTCTCCATCATGAAGGCCACATTAACGCGCGGTGGTTACTGTTGTTTATGCCACTAATAGCAATGACACTAATGCGCATGGCTATATCACTAAATGTGTAGAACACTGACATTGAGATATTTATCTCTGCAATTTAGTTGCCATCACTTGTGGACTAAATAGCTATTCATATACAGCTATAATACTGTTTATTTGGATTTCTTTGGGGCCACTCTATTGCTTATAAATATTTTTTTCACAAATTCATTGACTCTTCAGTCATATAGGGTAGACGCATTTACCTTTAAATTTAATTATTTTCCAAACCACTCGCTGGTTCACAGGGATTGCAGTGCAAAGGACCTTTTCAGGTCACAAATGATCTTCTCAGATTACCATTCAAGCTCTCTATCTTGGCCATCGGACGGTTACACAAGATATGACCCTAAAGTCACCTGCGACCATCTTTCTCAATTGGGCTCTCTATCTTGACCGCCGGACGGTTACACAAGATACAACCCTGAAAGGCACAGTATGAAAGACATTCTCAGGTCGTAAACGATCTTCTCATATCACAATTCGTGCTCTTTATCTTGCCGCGGAACGGTTACACACGATATGACCCTGAAAGGCACTTACGGCCATCTTCGAAGTGATTTACTTAAACAGCTGATACGCATAAGCTTTGAGCCTAATCACACCTACACACCGTGGGCACCCCACAATGACTTCAGATGATGCTGACATTTTGTACAGCGACCTTTCTCAAAGCAAAAGTACTTAACAAATCCATCTGATGCGCATATAAATTTTACTTTGGACCGGGCTCGAATAAAAACCCGCACTATATCCTTATGAGGATTCAATGATGTATATTGACCCGAGCAAGAGCTCGGAGGCTCGATATTCCGTTCTTAAACAGAATTATTACTTTACTTCGGACCAGATCCGAAATAAAAATAAACCAACACAACATCCTTATCAAGATCCGACGATACATATTGGCTCGAGCATACGCTCGGAGGTTTCATATTATTTTCTCCGGCAGAATATGAATCTTCATAATAGCTCCGCTTTTATAAAGAGTCAGAGGCTACCATCATACATATTTGCCTCAATTTTTGAAGCGCCTATCAACATTTTGATATGACTCTTACTGATCAAATTTTTGTTTAGCGAGAAGTTTTTGAAGGCACCCATCAGCACTCGGGTGTAGCTTTACAATAATAATAAGATAAAAACTCAGCACAAAAATTCATCAAACAAGGAGTTTTTCTTAGTTTCCAGCTTCAGAACAAGCAAAGTCAAATGAAAATAAGTGACAATATGAAGACTTTGTGGTTCTGTTATATTTTTGAAGACCTCGACAGCAGATGATTGTTCGAATTATGCACGTTCGTACTTCATGATGCACTAGAAATATATTTTATGGCACCCTCCTTTTGAAGAGCTTACCTACCACTACCAGTTACACAAGATGCAAGAATCAAGGTGAACTCAAGACAATAAAGAAGAAGATGCAAGCGTGCGGTTAATGCCCAAAAAGACAATACCCAATGGTATAGATGTCCCTGAGAAACAACATAGGCGCGCTTGCATTGGCGAATCCCTGAAGACCGAAGACAAATCCATGACGACCAGTTTGCAAGAAGCAAATTCCCGAAGATAAAATTCCCGAAGAGGAAATTCCTGAAGATAAATTTTTGAAGACTGAAGATAAATTCTTAAATGTAGAAGATGATGGCATTGGGAGGAAAGTTCGGGGGCTTATGTCAATACTATAAAAATTAGAATCCCGAACATACACAGTCAGATATGATATTATCAGATCCGAAGTCAACGATGGCTCATCGGGTGGCATCTACCAGAATAGAGGTCAAGAAGAGGCATCATCAAAGCCTATATTCAAGTTGGGTAACCCCTATGTTTATGCACACTAATAACCTCCAAAGTTATGGCACTAATAACCCTCAAGGTTATAGTGCTAGTAACCGCGTATTCATTCTGTATAATGATCGTTAATACCGTTATGGCTCATGTAACTCCTCATCCTTTGGACTATAAAAGAGACACGAGAGAGACCCTTTAGAAGCATTTGATTTTCATTGAGACAAAGGCAGAACACCTACCATTCTCTCTCAGGAGACTTATTTGGTCATTCGTCATCACATATAATACACACCACACTGAACGTAGGGTTGTTATTCTCTGAGAGGCCCGAATCAGTCTGTGTCTCCCTCACTAGATGAATCTTCGTACTAGAAAAATGTCTTCGAACTAAATATCTGTCGATCCTGACCCTTAGGTCGAGCATCGACAAATAATATCTGATTAGCTGCTGGCCTGCTGCTTAGATGGGTTGATGGCAGATTAACTTCTGTACTGCTGCTTAGACGTTCTGGCCGATTAGCTTCTGTACTGCTGCTTAGACGTACGGCCGATTAGCTTCTGTACTGCTGTTCAGATCATGGTAAGAAGCTGCAGTTGCTGCTTGCTCGAGAAAGCATATTCAATCTGTTGTTTTTTTTATTTCTTTTGGTTTTGTAGCTTCTGTACTGCTGCAGTTGCTGCTTGCTTGAGAAAAAAAAAACATGTTCAAGCTGCAGATTAATTATCTGAAGAAGTGTCTTGCTAATTAATGAGACTCTAATTTTTTTAACTTGCAGGCACTCATTTGATCTGATGACTACTCATTTGATAATTATCTAAAAGTTTTGTGTTAATGTTACACCTCCTTCTCCGGATAAGATTATATTATAACTGTTAGCATAGGAGATCATTGATAGCACTAAAACTTTCAGGTGCTTTGGAAGGATAATTCAGAGCCAGTTGTGCATGATAGTTTGCACATTCAGTTTACTGAATTTTCTGCTTGTTCTGTAATCTTCAGTTATAATTCAGTGCCCAGCTTTACTCCGAACACTTTTTCTGATTAGCTTCCAATTTTGGCCGTGATAAGTTCTGGCCCTGTTTTTGCTGTGTTAAGTCTTGGTTGGACACTACTCTGAAATATTTAAAAAACTTCCAATTTGTTACACAATGATACCTTCAGTTTCATAAAAAAAGATCACCCAGGTTCTCTAGTGGATGTGTTGCTTAATTATGTTGACTGGCAAAAAGACACTACCTAGACTGGCTGAGTAACGGGCAGCCTGCAAGACTGTCCGCACATATGAGAACACCAGGCGTGCACAACAGCGTATCATCCTCATTTTGGGTCAATCTTTTTTGTGGGTTTTTTGAGTCAATGTTAATTATGGGTCAAGCCAACCCATTACCCATACTAATTACAATGGGTTGCACGGATCAGCTGTTTGGTCGACCCAATGTGACCCACCTGCATCCCGAGATGCAGTAGCTTCATCAGTTCTTTCCTATAAATACCAGTAATTCTTCAGACAGTTCACACAACAAAGAAATAACACACACAACAACTCTTCGTTCAAGTACTGCCTGCACTAGCTACCTGCATTAACCAACCATGGCTTCCAAGTTCACCGCATCCACTTCCCTCCTCGCCACCATGACCCTTCTGTTATTGGTCTCTGCCCAGGGTACTGGCCTAACTCCACCACCACCGAATGGCACCACTTGTAGGTACAACAGTATCGACCTAAACGTTTGCGCCATCAACCTGAACAAGCCGAGTCGCCAGTGCTGCTCACTGCTCGGAGGGTTAGGCCCTCTTGAGGCATCAGTCTGCGCCTGCCTTTGCGTTGCTGGCGTCCCCATCAGCGCCCAAGCTCTTCTGGGAAAATGTGGAATGAAACGCCCTGATGGATTTGCTTGCCCCGCTAAGGACGAGCATGCAAGAATGTGAGGATGTGTAACTCTACTGCGTGCTACTACCTTTCTGTGGTTCCTCCATGTGACCTATACAGCTATTTCACATCGTAGCAATAGGTCCATATACGAATCATGTCTCGTTTTCCATCACCTTGTTTCGACTATGTTAAGGTTAATGTTCGTGTGTATGCATGTTTATTTACTTCCAC
This sequence comes from Zoysia matrella, assembly GCA_001602295.1. Taxonomy (NCBI): domain Eukaryota; kingdom Viridiplantae; phylum Streptophyta; class Magnoliopsida; order Poales; family Poaceae; genus Zoysia; species Zoysia matrella. Next base: position 65,241 of record BCLG01000362.1, on the reverse strand, counting down.
GAGAAATAAGGTTTCAAGTGTTGTGGCTTGTGATTTTATGTGACTTATGACAACATTGTTTATTAAAATAAACTTTGTTGTTGATGCCCCATGAAAAACTCCCAGTTAAGGATGGTTTATTCTCAAGCTATTGTCATTAACTGTGTTTTGATTCATACGACTTAATTTGACAAGTGTACTATCTTCTAAAGTTCCAACATGTACTCCATCTATTTCTAAATTGATGTCGTCGTTGATTTCTAATATCAGATTTGACTATTTATCTTATTAAAAAATTGATGAATATCATATACTCATAATTTGTTATAATTTACTTTATCATTAAAGTTATCAAATCACAACTTATAAATTTTTAAATTTGAATTAATTTTTTAAATAAAATAAATGATCAAAGTTGATATTAAAAGTCAATGTTGTCAATAATTTAGAAACAAAAAGAGCAACTTGTATATATACTAGCATCATGCCCGTGCTTCGCTATAGATTCACATGTTGCGGTGATCTTCCATCCATGGTTGCACAACAACATTATCATCTCCTGTGAATGCCATGGGAAAGCAACAACATTATCAAGATTTTAAGCGGCAGCTCAACATGCTACAAAAAGAATACGAAGAGGTTACATCTAGAGGTCCTAGCAAAAAAGGTCATATTATGTATTGTAATTTAAAAAAATGATTCTCTTTTTCAAACTTCGAAACTTCGGTCATATTTTCAAATCTGAAACATTATTAGTTCTATTCCGGTAAGAGGTGTTAACATTGCTAAATAGTACACATAAGAAGACACATGCCTTGTAAAACTGGTCTTTTTTGAATAGTTTGCATATGGAACTGAAAATTGATATATTTGACAAATTCTACACTATTTCTTAGCACACTTTAAATGTTTTCGTAAAAATTGGGCGCTCAATGACGTTATAAAGATGTGGGCATGGCTTATGCTTTTCCATTCTAACGTTTCGAAGATCTAAATCTTTCTTGTGATTTGGAGGATGTATTGGTCATCATTTTAGTATAACCTGCTAAAATATGTCATGGGTGGTTAGTGATTTGGCCTAAGAGAGGATCTGAATAGCAGCAATCGGCAGTCTTGGAATGACAAAAATTAGTTTCCTTTACTTGAAGAAGAAAATTCTAGTGAAACAAATTTATTTTTTCCCACCCGACAGCAACATCAACATGCAGCTTTGCCAGCGCGGCCTAACTGCTTCTGTGGTCTGAGCTACAGCTCCTTCGTTCTAACACCATTATACCTGCGCGCACTGCACGCGCTCGACGAAATGCCGCCAGGGGCTTCTCCTTCTCCACTCGTATTCCCTCGCATCTTCTCCGGGATTCGCCCCCTCGATGCATTCGTACTCATAGGAGTGCGGTTGGATCTCCAGGCTCAGCCAACCGGTCTTCTTGCGGCCCAGGGACTGAGACGAGAGGAGATTCCGGAGGCGACGACAATGGACAAGCTCGCGTTGGGGCTCCACCGGCACAGGGCCGGTCGTCGTGGGAGCTGCTGCGGTCCGCGCTCGTGTCATGCTGGCTCATGCTCTTCTGGCAGCTCGCTCTGCTCGTCATCACCATTTTGCCACGCATCTTCTGATCCATGCCACTTCTAGCCTAGCTATGCCCTCTCCCTCGCGCTAGCTGGCTCTCCCTTTGGATGGACCGTTTTGGCGAACGATGAGTGGGTTTCGGCGGCGGCTCGCGGCAGCAGATTGGGCCTCAACCTCATCCGTCAGCATTTTCCTCTTGCATCGAGAGCGCCCAAGCTGCCGAGCGGTGCGTGTGTCAGTGTGGCGGGCTACTTGTCTGTGCTGGAGAAGAAAGCGGACCTGCGGAGGACGTTGCAGGTCCCACCTGTCGGCGCGTTCGATCGCACGACGGACGACGACCGGCTGCCACCAAGTGCCTCTTTTATTGTAGTAGAGATAAAGATCAAGCTGGGCTCCGGGTTACAGTACTCTCGCGAGCTGTGGCCGAATATATGCATCACCTCCTCCGGCATACACGATGGATGATGTAACTGTTTAAAATTTTTAAATTAATCACAGTGAAGTTATTTTAAAATTTTGTTCCGTTCGAATTCGAATTTCTCCTTTTGATTTTTCTGACGTCGAAATAATTCAGTTCGTAGGTTTTGTTGGACTGAGATTAATTCCTTAATTAATTTCCAATCTCTTATTTAACTCCCTATAAATTCTCTCTTCTTTTTATCCCTTCCCACCAACTCCTCTCTCTTCTTCTCATTTTTCTTTTCTATCTTTTAAGTTTTTCCCTCTTTCAAGTTGCAGCAGAGAGGTTCGAGCGGGCATTGGGCGGGCGTCAAACTCATCTGCGTCGCGCGCCCGTCACCGCGCAGACCCTGTGCGCCGTCCCCGTTGCCGCCTCCACTCTGATCTCCGCGCCGGTTCCGTCTTCGCGCCGTCACCGCTGCCCTAGTCCACACGCCTCTCCCGATCGACCGCGCTGACCCTGTCGCGACTCCGTTCCGCCTCGACCCCGCACATCGTCAGCGACTTCATCTTCGCGTTCTGGAGCCACTCGTCTGTGCAGCATCATCCCCCCGCCAGTTTCGTCCTCGTCGATCTTGCTTCTTGATTGAAGTGGTGGTGAGCGCCCTCCATCTGATCCGTCTTCGCTCAGTTGCCGCGTGACCGTCATCGATCCATACGCTGCTGTTGTGGTGAGAAACCAGAACCCTCCCTCGTGTTTTCCAATTCGAGTTGTGATGAGAATATGTAGTTGTTTAAGTTGCGTCTTAGTGCGGTAGATGTCGTTCGATTCTAGTTTAAAGCGGTTCGGTTTGAGGGTGTGCTGTGGTGACCAATGTTAGAGGGAGAGCAGTAGCTTGTGCATGCAAAGAAGAGGTTCGAGTTCAGTAGTTAGATGGAAGGAATTTCAGAATATTCAATTTCTGAAATTTTTTTTGATCGGTTAATCTTTAGAGATTTTTGGAAAACTTCGTTTGATCTCTAAAGATTCTCAAAATTGTTCCGTTAAATTCGTCTCGTTGAGAATGTCGTGTAGAATTTTTCGGGTAACGTTTTGATCACGTTTAGTCTATTAATTTAAATTTAGAATTAATTATTCGAATTTAAATTGTTGCGTACCTAGTCTCACCCCTATTCGTATTATTGTTTAGCTAGTGACCCTGACAAAGAGTACCGTGCTCCATTCGACGACCCGGATCCCCACTATGATCCCGAGCTACCAGTAAAGCCACGTTCTTTGGTCACTTTTGTACCCAGCATTTTAAATTGCATATTTTGTTTGCAACCATAATTTACGTGCTAACTATTTTAAAATATGCTAGCAACATTCTCAAGCCGTTTCTATTTACCATTTCACAAATATAAGCTCTAAAATTGCTTTAGAATAATTATTTTATTTATGCTTAGCCATGCTTAGTCGCATTTATTTTTATCTCACACGTAGCACTATAAATAGAATTTATGTTAAATGATTTTGAACTGTGCTTCAAATACGTGAGTTTTGCAAATAATTATATGTAACTATTTAACGTGAGCAGGCTGGAGTATGAGGAGCTAGAGGACTTTTGAGAAGTCCCTGTAAGCTTACCTGTGGTGGGTATAACAGGAAGATCCGGGCTGGGATCTTTTTGTGAGACTTGTTAGTTGTTGGTGTTGAAAATGGAGAGTGCCTGCGCCGGCAAATGAGGTTTGGTTCGTCATGTCACATGTCTCCAGTGCTTTTCCATATACACCACTTGACCTTGTATGGGTAGAGGCTTGATCTTGAGGCTTGCTGAGACTAGATATTTACCCGTGTGTTGGCGATGTTATGTTAGTGTGGTGTAGAGCTATGATTATTCACATGAGATCGAAATACCCCACATGATCAGTGGTAGGCTCTTCACACCTCTACGACTCGATTGCGTAGGCAATGTGGATCTCTATCCTGGAGGACGGATAACGCCAGTTAAAGCTTGTGGACGAGAGGGTCACAAGGCTTTTCAGTGCTTGAGGCGTCAGCAGCAGGGTTCTGGGGGAGGTGGTGTTCAGTTTAACACTCCCGCTAGGCCACCACAGTAGGCTGGAGGTCGAGGAGTGCGTTCAGCAGGCTGTGGCATTGCTCAGCCGAGCGTCACGCGCAGCCGTCTGAACCACATTTCTATGGAGGAGGCTCGAGAGGCATTCGACGTCGTCGTTGGTGAGGTCTTGGTTCACTCTCACTTAGCGACGGTTTTGTTCGATTCAGGGACTACTTACTCGTTTGTGTCGTCGGCGTTTGCGACTACACATAGTCTCTCTACCTCACTTTTAGCTATACCTACACTTACCATTTCACCACTTGGAGTTTATAAGAGTCGTGTTGAGTGTAAAGGTGTTCGCATTTTGATTGAGGGTGTGGTCTTTTTAGCTGATCTTATCGTCCTTCCCTCGCATGACATTGATGTCATTTTAGGGATGGATTGGCTGGCAAGGCACAATTGAGTCATCACCTGTGCTGAGAGGCTTGTGTCGTTAGTTAACCACCACGGTGTTTGCATGGAGTGAACTCCTAGAGCGTCCAAAGTTTCACCTTTAATTTACATCTTGCAGGATTTGTCTTTGGAGCGGATTTCAGTTGTTCGTGAGTTTTCGGAGGTGTTTCCAGATGAGTTGTCAGGACACCTCCCAGATCAGAATGTTGAGTTCGTGAGCGATCTGCTTCCTGGTATCGCGCCGATTGCCAAGCGACCGTATCGGATGTCTTCCGATGAGCTTACTTTGCTTAAGGAGCACATCGATAAGCTCTTGAGTAAAGGTTTCATTCGGCCGAGTGCTTCTCTATGGGGAGCCCCGGTGCTTTTCGTGACGAAGAAGGATCAGTCAATGCGCATGTGCGTTGACTACTGTTCTTTGAATGAGGTGACGATAAAGAATAAGTACCCTTTGCCGAGGATCGATAATTTGTTTGATTCGTTGAAGGGTGCGAAGTTTTTTATTTTGATTGATTTGAGATCGAAGTATCACCAGATGAAGATTCGTCCTTTCGACATTCTGAAGACTTCGTTCGTGACGAGGTATGGGTATTATGAGTTTTTGGTCGTTTCTTTTGGACTCACTAATACACCTGCCTACTTCATGAACATGATGTTTATGGTTGAGTTGGATAAGTTTATGGTTGTTTTCATTGATGATATCTTCGTCTACTCCAAGTCAGCGGAAGAGCATGAGCAGCATCTGAGAGTTGTGCTTCTGAGGTCGAAGTCTCGTTAGTTGCATGCCAAGTTCAGCAAGTGCAAGTTTTGGCTTGAGAAAGTTGCTTTTCTGAGTCATGTTTTCACAACTGAGGGATTTTTCATTGATCTCGAGAAGGTCAATGCTGTTGTGGAGTGGGAGTCTCTGAGGTCAGTCTCTGAGGTGAGGAGTTTTCTTAGATTGGCAGATTACTGTCGTCGATTCATTGAGAACTTCTCCAGGATAGCTAAGCCTATGACCGAGTTGACTCAGTTGAGAGTGCCGTTTGTTTTATCAGATGCTTGTGAGAGGAGTTTTCAGGAGCTAAAGACGAGGTTGACATCTGCACCTGTTTTGACGTTACCAGATATTCACCAAGATTTCTAGGTCTTTTGTGATGCTTCTCGTCAGGGTTTGGGTTGTATGCTAATGCAGAACAAAAAAGTGGTTTGCTATGCTTCGAGGCAGTTGAAGAAGCATGAGTTGAACTATCCGACACACAATCTAGACTTAGCGGCTGTTGTCCATGCTTTGAAGATTTGTAGGCATTATCTGATCGGCAACAGATGTGAGATCTTCACCAACCACAAGAGTCTCAAATATATCATCACCCAGTCAGAGCTGAACATGAGGCAGAGGAGATGGTTCGACTTGATTAAAGATTATGATCTTAGCATCAACTATCACCTGAGTAAAGCCAATATCGTGGCTGATGCTTTGAGTCGCAAGGCTTATTGTTTTTCTTTGATGTCTGGGTAGTCAGAGATTCTTGCAGATCTGACCAGTTTGGGAGTTGAGATTGTTTCTCAGGGTTTCTTGCACGAACTTAGGTTGCAGCCATTGTTGATTGAGGAGATCAAATCAGCTCAGAAGCGTGATCAAGAAATTCAGTTGATCTTGAAGAAGATGAGGAAAGGCAAAGCACCGGGTTTTCGTGTGGATCAGCAGGGTGCTTTGTGGTTTGAAGACCGTATCTATGTTTCGAGAGTGCTAGAGTTGTAAGATGCCATTCTGAGAGAGGCTCATGATTCGAGGTATTCTATCCATTCAGGCTGTACCAAGATGTTTGAAGATGTGAGGACTCATTTCTAGTGAGTTGGCATAAAGGCAGACATTGCTGAGTATGTTGCCTTGTGTGATATTTGCTGGTGAGTTAAGGCTGAGCATCAGAGGTCGGCTAAATTGCTGAAGCCGTTGTCGATCCCTTCTTGAAAGTGGGATGACATCAGTATGAATTTCATCACAGGTTTGCCGATGAAGTCTCGCCATCATAATGCTATCTTCGTGGTGGTGGATCATTTGACGAAGACTGCTCATTTCATTCCTGTGAATGAGAGGTACTTAATTGATCAGTTACATTGATCATATTGTGAGGTTGCAAAGTGCGTCGAGGAGCATTCTGCCAGATCACGGGCCTCAGTTTACCGCGAGATTCTAGAGGAGCTTGCATGAGGCTATGGGTACACACCTGGTGTACGGTTCAGCTTATCATCTTTAGACAGATGGTTAAACAGAGCGTGCGAACAAGATTGTAGAGGATATGTTGAGGACTTGTGTGATCATCTATGGGCAAAGCTGGGAGGATAGTCTTTCTTTTGCGGAGTTTTCATACAACAATAGCTTTTAGGCCAGTTTCGGGATGTTATTTTTTGAGGCGTTGTATAGTAGGAGATGCCGTACCTCGCTCATGTGGTCAGAGATTGGTAAGAGGTCTTTCTTCGGTCCTAATTCCATCAAAACTGCAGAAGAGAAGGTTGAGAAGATCAAAGAGCATCTCCGAGTTGCTCAGAGCCGTCAAAAAAGTTATGCGGATAAGAGAAGGAGGCCTCTTTCTTTTGAGATTGATGATTGGGTGTATCTCAAGGTGTCACCTTTTCGTGGCACACGTCACTTCTATGTCTGAGGAAAGTTGGCTCTGAGGTTTGTTGAATCTTTTCGGATTCTGAAGAAGATCGGTGAGCTTGCTTACAGGTTTGAGTTGCCATCCGAGCTGGCGGGTGTGTATCCTGTGTTCCACGTCTCACTTGAAGAAGTGTCTTCGAGTGCCAAAGGAGCATGTTATCTCTAAAGCTTTGAATATTCAAGACATGTTCGAGTACCTAGAGTACTCTGTGAAGATTTTTAATGAGATATTTAAGGAGACGAGAAGATCTAAGATCAAGTTTCTCAAAGTTCAGTAGAGCAACCACACCAAACGAGAGGCTACCTAGGAGAAGGAAGAGAGTCTGAGAAAAGAGTTTCTCTACCTGTTCGGGTCTGTGTCTTAATCTCGAGGATGAGATCCTGTAAAGAAGAAGTCTGTAACATCCCAGATTTTCAATTAATCAAAGTGCCAAATTATCTCGAAATTTATTCCGTGTGATTTTGAAATTTCTCTTTTAATTTTTCTGGCGCCAGAATATTTTGACCCGTGCGCTTTTATTGAACTGGAATTAATTTGTGCTCCAACCCCTAATTTGATTCTTCTCTATAAATTCCCTCTCATCCTTATCTTCTCCCACCAACCCTCCCCATTTTTCTTTCTCCCTTCTCAAGTTTCCAGCAGAGATCGGAGGAGGGTGTCGCACCACTTGCCGGTAGTCGCCACCACACGTCGCCATCAGCGCACTGTTCTCACGACTGGGTCGATCGCTTCCGCGACTTCGCTCGGACTCCACGCGTCGCGTCGCGTGACCGCTCCCTGTCATTGCCCGACGCCCACGCACTGTCCCCAACTCTGCAGCCTGACGCGCATCGCCGTCACCGCTTGACACTTCGCCGCTAGAGCCGCACCACATCGCCCGATTTTGCGTTGTCGCGTCACCCGTCCGCGCGCGTCACCGTCACCGTTCACCCGTCGCCGTGATCGTCGCCCGTGCTCTTCCACGCGTCGTCCACGCCGGCTGGATCAGCCCCATCCTTGTGCTGACTCGGTCTCCGCGTCGCCCGATCAGATCTCCAGTGTGTCAGTTCCGGTTTTCCCTCTCCAATTTCCAGTGCAAATCCGTCTCCGATTTCCAGTTCTCTAGTGAGAAAATTCTCCTCTCTCAAATTACTTTTTCCTCTCCGATAGATTGATGAATTAGTTATTAATCAATTTATGGTTAATTGATTTGTGGTTAGTCTAGTTCCTCGTGGTCTAGATGGATTTCACTAAAGGTGTCGTTTTTATTTTTTCGAAGAACGTTTTGAGCACGTTTAGTCTAGAATTTAAATTTAAATTTTAATTATCGAATTTAATTGTCGCATACCTAGTGTTTAACTTTGTTTATGTTATGTTTAGCTGGAGATCTCGAGGAGGAGTACCGCGAGCCCGCTCAGTTCGATGACCCGGATCTCTACTACGATCTCGAGCTGCCAGACAAGCCGTGTTACTTAATCACTTTTGTACCCAGTATTTTAAACTGCATGCTTTGTTTGTAACCTAATTTTGCATGTCAACTGTTTTAAAATATGCTAGCAACATTTCTAAGCCGTGCCTATTTATTGTTTCACAAATATGAGCCTTAGAATTGCTTTAGAATAATTATTTTAATTTTATATTTAGCCATGCCTAGTCGCATTTATTTTTACCTCACACCTATCACTATAAAAATAGAATTTGTGTTAAATGATTTCGAACTGTGATTCAAATATATGAGTTTTGCAAATAACTATATATAACTATTTAGCGGGAGCAGGGTGAAGTATGAGTAGCTGAGGGACTTTTGGGAAGTCTCTATGGGTGTACCTGTGACTAGTACAACGGAAAGATTCAGGTTGGAATCTTTCCGTGTGACTTTTTGATTGTTGCCGTTGAGGTTGGAGAGAGTGTCTGCCTCGACAATTAAGGACCGAGTCTTTTGAGCCTTATATGCTCAGTTGACAATGATGCATACTATGTTACCCTGTATAGGTAGTTGCTTGATCTTGAAGCTTGTCAAGACTGAATGTTTACCTCTGGGTTGACGGTGTTATGTTAGTGTGGTGTAGAGCTATGACTTCTCACATGAGATTAAGATATCCCACCTGATCAGTGGTAGGCTCTTCACAGCTTCAGAACTCAATTGCGTAGGTACTTGAGATCCATATCCTAGAGGACGGGTAACGTTAGTTAAAACTTGTGGACAGATCTTGTGTGTTCATTGGGACTACGACAATAGTTTTTGATGGCACTTCTCGTGGGTCCAGATGCATAAACTCTGCAGAGTTATAGTCAATACGCATTGCCACATCCTTTTTGGAAGGACACCTTCTGAGTTGTGCTCCTTGTTGAGTAGTTTTGTTTTTCTTCTTCCTCTTCTATTTTAAAATATTTTGGATTCTGGCCTTTGAGCTGTGGCTGAGTGTGGAGATTACACCGGCATTTAAAATAAACCTCCGTCCAAGATAACAGAGATCCCTATAGGGCAAGATAATAAAATTTGACAGTTTAAAATAAAACTTTCTTGCATCTTTAAAATAAAATAAAATATTTTAAACTTGCATTTAGCACTTGAGCCAGTCTTTACCCTTGAAACCATTTGAATGCATACATTGTTGATAGGTAGTACGTGGTTTGCTGAGTATTTATACTCACGGCTTTCTAATTTGTTGTTTTCAGAGTATACTCTCAGCTTCGACTTCAACTACGTCTCCGATGAACCGTGAAGTCAGCTTCTACGCTCAAGCTTGCCTATGTGAAGGAGGTTCGCTGCCGCTGCTATGATAATGCTTTTGTTGCTGTATTCTACGGATTTCTTGACAGTGATCTTTCTGCTCTGAGATGTTTTCAGCCTACGTGCCAATAGACCTCTTTGGAGAATTATATTTTAATAAATTTGCTTTGATTTGCTATTTTCTATTCTTGTTTCTTGTTTAATGCTTATGTTATGATTTTTTGATTGATTGCTTGTGATGTCGTTCTTGCCACCTTCTGAGATTGGTAAAGTCACGGAAGATCAAAACTTATCGAAAGGTAAGAAAAACCCGGTCGTTACATCTTGCGCCTTCATGGGACCTATAACTATTTCCTATTGTAGCGATAGGTCTCTATGAATAATGTTCTACTTTCTATCACCACCATACTTTTTAAACAACGTATGTTTATCAAATAATGTTTACTTTGATCCACCAGAAATAAAGTTTGATGTGATGTGGCTTGTGACTATTTATGACTCAACATTGTTTGCAACATAAACTGATACTGGTGCCCATGGAAAAACGATCAGGGACTGTGATTTGATTGTAGCGGCCTTGACGTGCATGTTTGGTTTCAAGTTCTGATGCGTACGATATAAAGACTAGACTCTATTCTGGGGTGAAATGATCTTTAGCTTGTTAGTAGCATCCAGTGTGGCCCATCAACAACATTTACTCCCTCCATTCTTAAATTGTTTTCGTTATTGTTTTTAACGTTATCTTTGATTATTCAACTAACTTAAACTTTTGAATGTGAAAAATTCGAAGTCATTATTTAAATAACTTCAATGATATAACAATTATCTCAAAATATGTGATATTTAGCACACTATTTTAATAAGAAGAATAATCAAAGCTAATGTTAGAAGTCAACGGCAACAACAATTAAGAACAGAGGGAGTATTTAAAATGCAACGCAAAAAACTGAAATTTCCATGGTATAAAATATTAAAGAAAAAGTAGCCTTTATAGTGAAAATATGAAGAAAAAGATGAGAAAAACAAGAAGGTATAACAAATGCGTGTAGTAAAGTCAAAAACAAACTATACCTGGATACACAAAACATTTCTAGATACCAACAGAAAAATATCTTGTCAGTTTCTTTTACACTTTCATTACCATATATTGACCGGAATTTCTCAACCATTGCAGATCAATATTTCTCAGCAAGTTCAGAATGGAGTCTTTCTGCTATAATCCATGTGCTCATGCCAACATCTACGCTTTTAATCCCTTGTTAGTTGATCAAGATAAAAAGCAATGACATGGGTAGTTTCCATCGGTTGGGCAATGTCATCTCTCGGCCAAACAGAATTTATCCATCGCAATGATCCCTGTGTTTTCTAATGTTTCATGTTTCATATTTCATATATACTATTTCCTTCCTCTACCTAGGTTTAGAAATCATACAAATTATATATGATGCTTCACTTATACAACTTTATAAAACGAGGAGCTTCCATTTAACGGAACATCATCAAGTGGCCATCATCAAAGCATCAAGGCACCGTCGACATTACAATTTTACCCTGTAGGGTTTCAGGATTAATTGAGGACATCATAAGGGAGCTTGAAGTATTTATACTCTTGTACTTCATTGGTCAATTGTGATTCATGTGAATTGTATTTGATTATCGTTGGTATAAATTCGAGTACCGTCACTACAAGAAGTCACAAAGTTTTAGTGACCACGAAATTTGGTCCCTAAAAATTAACAAATAGTGATCAAAATTTTGTTTTTATTGTTGATATACATTTTTAGTGACCAAAATATATGCTCATTGGTTAATAAATGCATTTAGTTACTAAGTGTTTTTTAGTTGCTATACAGTTTTAGTGACTAACATATTCAATTATTGGTTACTATATACATATAGTGACAAGGTTTTAGTGACTAAAATGCGATCAAGATTTTTAGTGACAAAAAATAATAATAATAAATAATTATGCACATACAGTGACCAAATACCTTGGTGTCTAAAAAATATTTTTCTTGTAGTGCATTTTCCTTTTGGGTTTTATTAATTTCACCCCACTTCACCTGAGTTCCTGAACTGTACACTTGTATAGTCCAACAAGGGCTAGAGAGATTTAGGGGATTAGAACAAAATATTCACAGTCCATTATATTCAAGACAAGATGCGTAGAGTTGTATTTTGCATTTGTTGATTACGAAATATGTTTGTAATGCTTGTTATTCCATATATGGGCACCTGGGTAACATATGGTATTGGGACATAAATCAGCTTCGACCAGCACGATGAGTAATCACTTACTCCCTCTGTTTCTAAATTGATATCAACGTTGATTTTTAATATCAATTTTGATCATTCGTTTTATTAAAAAAAATTTATAAACATAATATATTGTGTTATAATTTGATTTATTATTAGATTTATTTGAATTAGAACTTAGAATTTTGCACATTTGGACTTATTTGTTTTGAATAGGATTAATGGTCATAGTTGATATTAAAAGTCAACAGCGACATCCATTTCGGAACCGAGAGAGTATGCTAAGATCAAAAGAATATCACTCAAAGTATAGCTTAGCACCACGAAAGAAAATCCATTACGTACGTTCCAGCCCAGGAGTAATAGGTTCCCTTTGCGCTTAATGCAATTATTTTTAACCAAACAAGCCAAAAAGAATCTTGTAAATAATAATTAATTTATCCCACTGTTTACAATGAATTAGCATGTCTGCTTAAACTTGTAAGGATCGAAAACAGCAATTTGAACAGAAGTGCAAAGACTGAACGTATAAAAGCATGTGTAAACCAAGGCAAGTTGATTTTATGTGATCCATAATTATAGTAATGGGCGCACACAAGACTGGAGCCAATGGAGAGTATCCCTTGCGATAATCTAAAAGCCAGACTCTGCCGACATCAAAATTAGCTCAAATTAAAAGTAGCACATCACCCTTTCCCAATAAAGCAAATTGTCATTTTGAATCAATTTCTAAAGTCAACAGGTGCCATATCAGGTAGGTGTCAAGGACATGCGTCATAGCATGAAGTACATAAGCTAGTATTTTGCTCCTTACATGCATGCACATACTTCTCTCAACGACGGCTCACCATTCTGCTCCATCATCCTTGCATGTGCTGACCTAACTCCACCGCCACCGAGCGGCACCACTTGTAGGTACAATAGAATCCAACTGAGTGTTTACGCCATCAACTGGAACCTCGTCACCCCCACTAGCCAGTGTTGCACACTGCTTAAAGGATTGAGCCCTCTTGAGGCATCACTCTGCGCCTGACTTTGCGTTGCTGGCATCACCATCGACGATAATGTTCTTCTTGGCAAATGTGAAATGGCATGCCCTGATGGATTTGCTTGCCCGCTCTAAGCATGTGTGCGAATGCGATGTACCTCTGCTGCTACGCTCCTTTGTGTGTTGCACCTTCGTGTGGGACCTATAGCTATTTCCCATGGTAGCAATAGGTCTCTTTGAATAATGTTCTACTTCTAACACCACTATACTTTTTAAACTATGTATGTTTATGTTTGTGAAGTGTGTTTCCCTTTGATTCACCATAAATAAAGTTTGATGTGTTGTGGCTTGTGACCATTTATGACTCACAACGTTCCGCTCTAAACTTTGATTTGATTCTAGTGGTCTTAACAAGTTTCTCTTTGCAAGTTCTGATACATATGTCATAAATACTAGACGTAATTCTGGAGTTTTAGTGTGGCTTCATCAAACAGATGTACTCCCTCCGTTCTTACATTGTTATCATCCTTGACTTTAACATCATCTTTTACTATTCATCTTATTTAACAATTAGTTCAAATGTGAAATTATAAGTCATGTTTAAATAACATTTGTGGTAAAGAAAATTATAAAAACAAATATGACATTTGTCACACTTTTTAATAAGACGAATAGGCAAAGATGATGTATGAAGTCGAC